>JAJONR010006216.1:0-39482 GCA_029582245.1 Solanum etuberosum | reverse complement strand
ATATATATATATATATATATATATATATATATATATATATATATATTTATAGTTAGAAATATCTTTTTATAATATCATAATTGGATCGATCAAATTAGATCATTAGTGAATAAGAAATACAAAATGCATAATGTAGACATTTCAGTTGAAATACTTGAAAAACGCTAGTAATAATATTTCTTTAATGCTAACTGAACGTAAAATAATGACTTTTATGTCAACAACTTTAATTTGATACATGAAAAATAAAATATTTTCTTGTGTGTGCTTTAAAGGTTCCCAACTCATCATCCTTATCTTTATTTATTAGGGAGCTTTTTCATTTCCTAAAAAAAACATTAAATTGTCCACTAATATTTTTGCATGATTAGAACTTAGAATTTATTTCTTGGTCTCCCCAACATCCATCTATATTGGTTACCTTATAAGTGGTATTAAAAATTTTGACAATTTTTTTAAGTCTAAAGGGAAAAAACTTTACTAAACAAGTTTTAAAAAAATTGATTATTACTTTTTCTCTTGGATATAAGTTTGTGTCATAAATTTGCTATATAAAAATGTTGCATATATTTTCCATTTTTAATTCCCAAAAATTATATTAGGAGTACATAAGGTTTCAATTATTTGAATTGAACCTAATATTATTATCTGTTCAACTAACAAGTCAACTTGACAGAACACATGGATGTAAGGAGCTATTATCCTAGTCTTCTTTTCTGTTTTTTCCCCTTTAAAATAATATTATTTCCTCCGTTTTATTTTATGTCACATCGTTTAATATGACATTAAGTTTTAAAAAAGAAGACTATTGAAACTTGTAATCTAAAATAATTCTTAGATATTTGTGTGATTGTAAATCACTTCATTAAGGATAAAACAAGAATTTTAAAATTGAATTTTCTTATTATAATTAGATAATATTTTTTTTAAGACAGACTAAAAAAGAAATAACGTCACATTTTCACTAGAGTAATACTTCTAGATGGACAATGGTCCTTGTGATCTGTTATTACTACTAGTAGTGGATAGAGAATGTTATCTCCTATTGACTTAAATGTTTTATTTTGGGTCCATTATTGACTTAATATGTTATGGCGCTATAAATTACAGTACTTTTTTAATATTTTTTTTACAAAAGTCAAATTGATATATAGAAAAACAGAATAAATTTTAATAAATATTAGCTGGAATAAGTGTTGCTAAAATTTGAAAGAAAAAAAAGGAAGAAAAGATAATAATCACTGTCCTCACGGAATTTATGCCCAAAAAAATATTGTTGTACCGGCTCTATGACAAAATAGGATGTAAACAAAGGCGGAATACATTAATAATTTCTTAAATTATTACTTAGGGTCTGATTGGAAAACCATCTGGTAATTGGAACTGGTTTAATTACTAGAGTAGTAATTACGAGCCTAGTAATTACATAATCTAGTAATTACACTGACTTGTTTGGTTGTCTCAGTGTAATTACACAGTAATGTAATTACACATGTCTTGTTTGGATGCCACAGTGTAATTACACATGTTCTGTTTGGATGCACAATTGCAATCATAAAATTATCTTAAATTTTAAAAATAAAAATTAATTATTTTAAAATTTATACTAGACAAATAAGAAATTTTATGAATGATATTAAATTAAATATTTAAGGTATATATTATTTTTTTGAAAATATATTAATTAATAAACATATGTTCTTAACTAATATTATGAAAAAATAATTGATTTATTATTTTTCAAATTAATATATTTCAATTGAATTGATCATAAAAACTAAAAGTATGAAGTTTCTACGAACATTGTGAAATGCATGTTTGATAAAAAAGATTAATATATAAATAAGATGTCATAAATTATTAAAATGTTTGACAAAAAGATAATCTATCAAGTCCAATTAAAAAATGACTTGCAATGTGAATTCAATATTACCCAAACAAATGAAACTGAAAATATAACATAAGTTATAAATTCAAAACAAAAAATTTAACATAATACTCTTATCGCAAATTTCAACATAGCATACATAAAAATGATTTTTTTTTATTTTTCAAAAAAAAAACGTAAGTCTATAACCTTACTTAACAATAAATTCTATTTTAATTTAAAAATTAGAATACTAATAAAATTATGCTAATGAGAAAATAAACATGACATATAGAAATAGTTAATACAAAAAAATTGCATAGAATCACGTGAAGTAAGGTTGAGAATGAAAAGAAAATGAAATATAATAATAAAAAATAAAAAATAAACTTTTAGAATAAAAAAAAAATAAAAAAAGAACTTAAAATAATAAAAATTAAAAAATTAAAACAAAAAAATAAAAATAGAAATAAAAAAAAATAAAAATTAAAAAGTAATCAGCTGGTAATTACACCATGTAATTACCACCAATTCACAGTCTCTCCCTCTAAATTGGAGAGTGTAATTACCCATTGCCAATTACATCGATTGCTTATTGACCAAGTAATTACATGTTCAACCAAATAGGACAGACAATGTAATTACACCCAATTACACCAAATTCAATTACTAGGGTGGCTTTCCAAACAAGCCCTTAATAAATTTCATTTATAAATTTAATTTACTACTTGTTCGGATTGAGCATCTGAATATATGATAAACAATTTTCATTAAACATTTTCATTTTAAATTTTGAAAAAGCTTATGCATGCGTACTGATCAAGAGCCTAACGTAGATAAATCAGCTATTTAAAGTATGTTACCTTCTTTAGTTATACGAATTAGCTTCAATAAGTCATAAAATAATACAAATTCATTTCCAATTAAAATTGATATGTATTATTAAAAAAAAAGTGTTATAAAGGATTGGTTACAAGTTGGATATGTTAAGTTAAAATTCAAAAAGTCCAAAAGAATGCATTTGCCAATTAAGATGCTTGTGGCAAGTTGCTGGATTATTTTACTCAACTTGCTACTTTTGCCTGTCCATTTATGTATAGTACAAAATAATATGGATCATAATGGATTTATATATATATAAATTCATTTTTCAATTCTTAAATGTGATTAACAATTGTGTTTTGGTATGAAATACAGGTCTTAAAGAGCCAATGATGTGTCATGCATATGAAGGGACAAATAGACAGCTAATAGGTTTACTTGTGTAAAAGGCAAGTATGGATAATTTTAATAATGGCATAATACGTCATTTTAATTAGTTTTACCTGACATTTATGTCTTCCAACTTTTTGGATTTACATAAATAACCACTTAAATTTAAATAAAATTGAATAAGTAGACACACGCATTTTACATGACCTAATACACATCGGACATCATGTAGGACACAAAATCTTCATGTAGAACACCCCGTAGAATGAATATGTCTATTTTTTTAATTTTATATAAGTTTAAATACATACTTGTGCACATCCAAAATTAGACGGCATGAATATAAGTTGAGGCCATGTTAAAAGGGTATATTTATGTCTTGTGCCTTTAATAATACATACTTAAAGGACAGATCGATATACAAAACATTTTGTGTTCACATAAAATTTGGGGAAGGATGCACCAACTTTTAGGGGTGTGATGTAGATAGTCTAGCCCAATGCAAGCATTAATAGCTACTTTGTGATTCAAACATGCGGCATATAGGTCACACATACACTACTAGAAAAATAACTTTTAATTAATGACAATAAATATGCATATTGACAAAGAATGTTAAAGTCTTTATCGATATTAGTTAATTGTCATTAGATTCAATGTCTCTATAAACTAGCTTTAGCAGAATTTACAAAGGGTGCTAAAATGTAATTATCACTAGTAATTGCTTATAAAAATATATATTTAGCGACAAATAAACTATTGTATTTAATTAATTACCGCTAAATAATATATATATTTTTGATACAGTAAAAAATAACTTTATCATTAACTCCAAGACAATTTTAAAATTACATATTTAATTAATCTCGTATTAGTTCTTAGTGAAAGTGACAAAAAATTAACCTGCCCTACCAGGGTTAATTCAAAGGTTTAGGTCTAGTTCTTGGTATGTAGTAGCTTTTTAATTGCCATATTATGTACTATGTATTATGTACTAAAAGATTACTAAATTTTTATAAATATGTACTTAGCCGTTAGCTCCTTATTAATTTCAAATTCTGAATCCGTCTTTATATTTATTAAAGGTGGGAGGAGACTATTATCATATAATGGGGGTGTGCGAAGAGACAATCAACGTTTTCACCACGTTTATTAAGAGAAAACTTTAGAAATAACAAACATAATAGATATAATAAAGCTCTATAGGTATAATTTCGATAATTGCGCTCCATAGCTATAGTTATGTTTGCTATAGCGGCTGCGGTTTATATATTTCTGTCCATTTGTGTATTTCGCTTGCGAATATACAAATAGGGTAAGTATATATATAAATTCTATATTTATACATTTTAGGATTTTTCAGAACTCCGTTTGTATATTTCGCTTGTCAATATACAAACAGGATAATTTATTATGAATTTTTCATAAATCGTATACAAATAGCTAGGGTAAGCATATACAAAATTCTGGATTTATACAATCAGAAAACCAAATTATAAGAATTCTGATTTTATACAAATCCGACCAATTATACAAATCAAGCGAATAGCAAAAATTGGGAAAACTGTAGCCGCAAATTACAATTTTCTTAAAAAATATAGTTATAGTACCTAATATAGGC
The DNA here is from genome assembly GCA_029582245.1 of Solanum etuberosum. NCBI lineage: Eukaryota > Viridiplantae > Streptophyta > Magnoliopsida > Solanales > Solanaceae > Solanum > Solanum etuberosum. Next base: position 34,782 of record JAJONR010006216.1, on the reverse strand, counting down.
TAAATGTTTGTTATTTCACATAATTTTCCCTTTTATTAAAGAGTCATTTTACTTATTCGTAAAAAATGTTTTTTTTTATCAAAATATTTTCCAAATATTTTTATTAATTAAATAAAAAAAATTGAAAAATATTTTCCTATATCAAACCCACCCTCTGGGTTTTTACTTCTCAAATATTAGTCAAAATATTGTGCTTGTCAACTGTCAAGTCTATTATATTCTTCTTCTTTTTTAATTCATAAAGCAAAACCCAAAAAAATAAAAATGGGAATATTTGCACATTGATATACAATCTAACCACCCTTTGACTTCACTTCTTCATGAATCATGACGACTTTTCAGTCTTTAAAAGTTTATAGTGAATCTTTAGACATATTAAATAATTATAATGCCATATTTTATTATTATTATTATTATTATTATTATTATTATTGTTATTATTATTATTGCTAAGAACAAAAGAAGATAAGATACGTTCTTGAAGGAGAGCGGTTCAAATTTACTCCTCCAATGACTAATATACATTATATTGTTTATATAAATTTAAGGAATTTAATTAGCCTTCGTTATATTTTTGGATCTCTGTTAGGATCAAGATCAAATATGCAAGACCTATTGTTAACAATAATGGTTTGGACGGTCCCAAAGTATGATCGAGGAAAAAATTACGATATTATCTCTTGCAAAGCAGTATTTTTGTCCCTTTAATTTCTTAAAAATGCAAATGAACGAAGGAGATGTAAGTAATATACGAAGAACAATATACTTTACACATTCATTTTCGGGATCAATACTCATCCATGAATATCATTTTTCTTCACCGCCAAAGATTGTGGATAAAATGATAAATATTCTTTTATTCTTGATCAGAAGTCTCGATCGTCGAATACCATCTAGGTAGCCTTTCACGTATCCTGCATGTTTTTACTCGAATATCTTTTATATGGATATTGATTCTAACAAGATCTTTGTCAGAAGAACGTGCTATTATAGTTGCATACCATGATATATCCAGTGAAAAATATTTTTATAATAAATATATCTCCATTTAAAATTTGACATTTTCGATTTATATATGCTTGTAAAGTTGGAAAAATATCCATTAATGATCTATTATATATGCCATTGGTAGATCATCTAATACTAATATATGTATTTAAATTAATTTGGTAGCTGATTAGAATTATGTACGTATAAATAATGTAGAAATTAGTTATAAGTGAATCTATGCAATATATTAAGTAGGTAATCGTTATGCGGGGAGTTATACATGTATTAGTTATTGCACCTTTTATCCCGCATAAAATAATGCATATAGATTCCTCATAACTTATACATGTATAATTAGTTATGCGAGTTTTTAAATTGCAAATCAAATGTCATATTGATTTTATGCCTAATAACTTATTTTTTATCTAGCTACCAAATATTATATAACTTATGTATACATAAATTATTTATTCACTAGGTATCAAATAATGAAATAGATTCTATGAGAATACATAAGATTGTGTGGGGTTTAGGATCTTTAGAATCATGAAGGACACGTCTCCAAAAGTTAACAAAGAGAATATCACAAAAAATCGTAGGTTTGGATACACAATCATAATAATAATAATGTCACCCCACATGACACATGATTCATTAGGCCACTTAACAAAATCTTCTAGAAAAAAAAGAGGGTGAATTTGAGATTTATGAATTTTAAATTTATATAAATTTTAGTTATAAAATTTTAAATTAATAATTTATATATATTAAATAAATATAAAATTTAAACTTGAATTAGTGAGTTAGGCGAAATTCATACTTTAAATATTAGTATCATATCCGTGACTTTGCGTCTCAAAAAATAAAATGATTATTATTATTTATTATCAATATCATAGTAAAAATATGCACTTAATTTTTTATTTATTAAAAAGTGTACAAAATTTATTGTTGATAAATAAAATTGAACCGAGAAAATAGTAAAAAAAAAAATCAGCAATAAAGAATCTCTCTTTATTATGCAAAATCAATTAATTCTTGTATTTCTTTCTTCTTATTGATCTTTCCAACATCCATCTATAGCGGTTACCTTATTAGTTACATCATAATTTTGACATTTCTTTTCTTAATGTAAAACATAAAAAATGATTATTATTATTTGGATATCAAACAATTAGACTGGATTTTTTTGTCATGATCTAAAATCTCTAAGGATGTGTGATTGACATCCGATCAATATCCTTTAATTTACTGAGTGAATCATTTTTAATTCTTATACGAAGTGACATATTTGTTGTTAGAAGATATTAAAAGTAGTTAGAAGTAGGAAGGGTAGACTAGTATTTTAATAGTGCTAGTTATAACAACTTGTCAAATTGTTAGTTAGGTAAGTTAGTTACAAATGTGAAAGAGGAGCAATATATATAGCTCATCTATCTTGTATACTCATCAGTTTTTTCAATCACAATACATGAAATTGTTCTCTCTTAGCTTCTCCTTCCAATCATTATTGAGCTCCTTTCATTTATGAACAATATTTTATGTGATTAAGTTATATCCATAACAAGTTCTTGAGAATAGGTGCAAAAGAAAAATTCAAAATTTGAGAGTGCTCAATTAAAGTTGGGACATGTTAGAATTATAAGTGTCTAAATAAAATATACTGACAAATTTAAAGAGTTACCGATGTATTCCGCTTAAAAATTTGGATCCTCTATGACTTAAACTCACGGATACTCTAAAAGAAAAAAGAAAAAAAGATAATGTTAGAGATCAAAATTTAACCAAATAATTGCATTAGCAATATTTTTTTATTGCTTAGCACTTAATCCATACGCTAAAATCTAAGGATGGGCGTTCGGTATTCAGTTTGGATTTCCCAAATTTTGGGTTTGGTAATTTGATAATTGGTAGTTAAAAGTTGATATCAAATATCAATTTTTAATTTCGATTCGGTAAACGGTAAATTAAACTTTGGTTTGATACGGTATTCGGTAATACCGTATTGAAGTTTATAGCCGATTGTGTTATAAAGTTAATACTATTTCTCCAATCATTAATATTTTTTTTATGTGGAGGCACAATATTATAGAAGATCAACAAGTAAGAAGTCATCAAGAAAAGTAAATTGATACAACTAAAAGACATGTATTTGGATTGTTTATGATCATTCTTTAACTTTTTCTTTGAACTTGTACTAATGAGTAATGAATTGTTGATATATGACCTTCATTAAGTAAATAATTTGGTATTTGGGAAATACCGAATACCAAATGGTTCTAATACCTCATACCAAACTCAAACCCGAATATCATAATACTAAAATTTTACTCTCGAATACCATACCAAATACCGAATTACCAGAAATTTCAGTTCGATTCGATAATTGATTTTCGGTATTTTATGTCCAACCCTGCTAACATCTGTCTGTGGACTAAAAAATCTCCATCAAATTAAATTCCAATGAGATTTTTGTACTGAGCCAATCAATAAAAAATAATAATCCTTTTTTAAAAATAATAATAACTCACATTCAATACTTACATCAAATTGAATTACTAAATTAGGTGAAAATAGGTTAATTAGCTATAATTAAATAATAATGTGTATGTAGAAATACATATCATATTATTATTGATTTGATATAAATATCAAATACATATAAGTTTTTTTTTCAATTTTTTTTCACTAAGAACAAATACAAGATTAAACATGTACTTATTATTTAAATTGCCCATTCTTGTCTTTTATACAAGTAAATCTCCTAGCTAGTTGTCTAATCTAATGACTTTATATGCATGACGCATCATTGGCTCTTAAGCCCTTAAATTCTTACCAAAACACAATTGTTAAATCACATTTAAGAATTGAAAACTGAATCATATGAATTGTAAGGATTGGTTACGAGTTGGATGTTTTTTTGGGGCGTGGGGTGGTTACTCGATATTCGATATTCATATTGGAGCTTAATTAAAATCTGAATTCACACATTGCAGGACTCATTCCTAGAAAGAGTGTTTCCAACAGATTTTTTTCCACTCTCATAAACTCGAAAATACGTTCGACTAATAAAATAGAATGGAACAAATCAAAACCCTCTAATTAACGATAGATGAATCCCAATCATTTCATTACTAAGTCTAAATCCAAAAAGTCCAAAAGACGTCACTTTTTCTTATTTGATATTTGTCAATTAAGATGCCTGTGGTGCAAGTTGATGGATACTTTTACTCAACTTGCTACTCTTGCCTGTCCCTTTATGTCAATGTATAGTACAAAATAGTATGGATCATAGTCCTTTCAAAATTAAAATAATAATAGTTGGTTCTTATCATAATGCTTTTTCAAAAAAAATTCCTTTATGTTTATAAGGAAAATGCTATAGTTAAATTTAAATGAGGTCAAGGATATGCATCTTAGCTTAACTTATTAGATTTGGTTATTAACATATAAATACAGCAATAATAATAGGTAAAAATGAGATAGAAATAACAAAGCAAATAAACGGAAGTCATATGAGGTGTTGGAGCTTCAATGACAAATGTGTGCTCTGGATCTGATATTATTTGAGTGTTTTTAACTTCTGATCCGAAAATGATACAGTGAATAAATGTTATAAGACAAAGACTTAGTAGAATATGGAAAGTTTGGAGCACAAGAAAATACCATTCTTACAATTATGTGAAACACTATTATTTTAGGTCGTAAAGGTAATAGAAAAATCTCCATTCAGGCTCTAAAGTACTACGTTCAATACTCAATAGATGTTGTCCACATAAAAATGTCGTAGTGGTCCCAATGTTCCTCTGTCGTACTCAGGATATTCGTACAACACAAATATCTGATATATATCCGTCCTTTTTTTCACGTTATCGGGGTACAAGTTCCTCCTCATATTCTCAAGCCACAACTTTTATCTTACATGGTTACAAAATCGAACCAATATAACTACTACGACTTGTCGAGGTTAAGCTTCATCGAACATATCTTTGATATATTTCTTTATCTCATCTCTTTCTTGAACCTTCTTTGATGGTGCCACACATTTACCCTTTTATACTATGACATATCCAAGCTCATTGTTGAGTCCCAACCTTGTTTGTGGGATGAATATTTGAACCGCACTTTGTATGATTTTGGATAATTCTCAACTCATATAAAAATTTCAATTGTAGTATATTTTGATACCAGTTAATCAATATCCATTTTTAATTTATTTTTTTTCATATATAATCTACTTCGAATATATTTGAAATTTCATATGATTGTAATTATATATTTTTGCCTGACTTCTAATAGGTTTTTTTGAGCTTAAGACATAAATGATTAAGATAAAGTAAAAATGACTGATGCGACTAAAGTTCATGTAAAAATAACTAAACTTTCATCACATATGAACTCTTAAAGATTGTGTCTCAAATGAAATGGATACACATGCAAAGTTTTAAAAAGCATACACAGGTTAAATGACAACATCAACATTGGATATTCATAAGTTAGGTTCAAAATTCATTTTCTTATTATAATATTAAAGCCAGATTCATCTCTCTTCCGATGCTAGGCCCCTTTATATAATTATATAGTTCACACTTTACATTGCTTACCTTGAGCATAATTGTTGAAGGGTACCACAATGGATGAAAAAAAAAGTGATTTTATTATATGATTTTAAATGATTCTTTTTTTAATTACCAAATTTTTGAGATTGAATTAGACCTGATCAGGTCTATTTCTTCAACAATAACCTCTTTATATGATTTTAATAATCAATTAAAATATTTAATTTTCTAATTGTTAGAGTTGAATTAGGCAAAGCCTTGAATGGACCATGAGGGGAACTTTAGGTTTGTCAAAGTTGACAAGCAGAATAGTTTTGCTCTGATTTTGGAACATTCTAAGGCATCATTTCTTTGAAAACTTTGAGGTTCAAGTTTTGGTTAAATTTTCTCGAATTAGTTGTCATGTTTTTTTTTTTTTTTTTTTTTTTACAATATATAATTTTTGATATGTATTTTTTCATCAAATTAATTTGTAAAAAAATGATAATTTGTAGTGTTTTATGAATAAGAACATCAACTTGATAATTATGTCTTATCCTTATAAATTTTGATTATCTTGTTGAGTTAATCTAATTTAATTTAATTATAAAAATTAATTAAATTATTTATTAAAAAATAAAACATTGACAATTAATTTGAATCCGTGAAAATCTCAAATTGCAAAATGCACGTGAATCCCTTTTGTAAATTTACTAGAAATTTCCCTAATGTTTCTTCTTCAAAAAAGACAAGATTGTGAAAGTTAATGGAAGATAGACATATATATATCATGTCATATTTTCTAACCTAAAGTTTTATTAAATTAATCTTGAAACTTGATAGGTACCAATAATAGTACTACTTTCTTTTTTTGGTCCAATAAAAAGAAATAGTACTACTTTCTTGAAGGTCCTAAAAGTCGTTGAAGCACACGTGTATATATTATACCTTTTCATTTTATTATTTTTTATTTTACAAAAAGAAAAATTATATCGTGAAGAATCATTTTTTAAATGATGTATTAAAGAAAATAATATATATATTAAATTTATATATGATTAATAATTTATTATATATATTTTTTAATTAAATTATGTTGATATAAAGGAAAATATTTTTAAATTTTAAATTAGAAGAAAAGAAACATTACTCATATTCAAATTTAAGTGAGTTGTGATAATTAATAGACGTAAATACTACGTCATTCCATGCAAAGCATACTTTATTAAAGGGTGCATATTTTAGGAAAAATTCTTTTTGCCCAGAATTTGGTCGGTATTTTACCTTTTTAAACATTTTTACCTTTTAACTTTAATACTTTTTAATTAAAAAATGAAAAAAAATATTATAGACTTTTTCAATTTCTGGCCATTTAGCATTACTCTATTTTTTAATCCTTTCGAGTGGCTCATATGTTTTGGTTTGAATTTTTCATAACAAAGTTCTCAAATTTGAATTTTTCACGGATAATAATAGAGGATTAATCTTCTGAATCGAGCTCGTAATACGTAATTAATTTAATGTAATCAATCGCTTTTATATAATTTAAATTATTATATAAGAAAAAAATTATTTTGTACACATCTAAATGATAATTTATAAACTATTACATAGAAGAGTTTAGCCGTCAAACTTAACTCAACTTTTAAAATTTTAATTGTATCATATAAATTAAAATTAAAATAAAAAATAAAAATATCAATAATATTAAATTGAAAATAGTGAGCGTCAATCTCGTTCAAAAGCTGACAAATAAATGCCAACCCTTTGACTATTGCCACCTCGATTTGTCCGTACGTACTTTCTATGCCAAATTAATTAGGATGTTTTATTTTATTACTTAATTATTATATTATTTTTTATCATAACTTAAATCTTAATCAAACTTTTTAAAAAAAATTATTCGAACGCTTACGTATATATATGGACCCCAAAAATATTTACTTATTAGAATTGCCTTATTATTTATTTCTGGAACGATTGATCGAATGATAAAGACATTATTGAAAAATAAAATTTGAATTCATATGATAAAAGAAGATTTTTATTTCTTAATCGAAAAGATATGTAATCAAGAAAGAGAAATTATACGGATCAAAAATTAGCCGGATAATTTTTCTTTTACGTGATATTCCACTTTTTAAGCAACCTAAATATGTCATTTTCTAATTTTTAACGTAATATTTTCTTTATTTTAATTTATATAATTAATTTTTTTATTTAGAAGGTTCTAAATATTTAATAAGGAGGTAAATTCATAATTTAAATTAAAATAAACTACACAACCATTGATTTGATATTAGTCCACGAAATGTCATTACTCATTATTCTATACTCTAGCAATGGTTATTGAGCTATTATTTTATTTTTTACCAACTTTGAAATGATGTTTCCAGAATTAACACTATTTTCTACTATTATCTTTACATTTATGTTATTGTCATGTCAATCAATAATATAATATGTAAGTTAAATTAACAATCTAAACTCGTTTTATCAAATTAATAATGGAATTTTGATTAACATGCTTTGTCGTACTTAGTTACACTTTGTGGCTCATATTTAATTTGTTTAATTTATATGAATATCATTTTGTTAGGATCGGCTTAGATTTGAAATAAAATAAAAAAGCGAAATAATAAAATATTTATGAAGATCGTACCTTTTGATGAAGATGAATTGATATACTAGTATCTTCTTCTAACTTCGCATTCTAACGCAAGACCCTATTTTTAGAAAAAATGGAACGAATGGAGTCATATTTATGATAAAATTATTTGTAATTACTATTTGATTGACATGATTATTTTAATCATTTCGCACTCAGAGTATGATTGATACAGAGAAAACTATTTTTTTATTTTTTAAATGTTTTTTCGGTCAAAATATTTTATCTAATAAAAAAATTACTTAAAAATCATGAAAAATGATTTCGCTAATAGAAATAAGAAAACAAATTTATTAATAATGTTTCTTACTTATTTATTATTGAACATCAAAATAAATTAAAATAAATTATATATTTGCCCAAAAAATATTATATGCATGTGTGAAGATGAGAAAATGTTGGTTGGGTGTGAATAATTTGTTGGTTCCCAAATATGATTATAATCCAAGAAAATTGGAGATTGATTATTGCTTCCTTTTGACTTAAAACTCTTTGCTAAGCATTCTTTTTAATTTTCTTTTTCCATTAATAACAATTTGGGTAATTCCTATCTACTAGTCGGTGGATTTAATAAAAGTGATATGTAATTCTTTGATGTTATTGTTAATTGATGGTGAAAGGTTCTTTTTTTTTTCCTCCTAATTTATATAATTCATTTTTGTCGACTTTGAAAGATATATTTTTTATATTTAGTAATAATTTATTTTCTTTTTAAGAAAATAAGTTATAGTCATATAAATATTTATAATTTGTTCTAAAATTATAAATTTCAAAATCTTTTTTAACTCGGTGTCAAATTAAATTATATCACATCAATTAAAACAAATGAAATAATTATTTTTTATTTATTTAGTAAAGGGTATTAATATGAGGTGAACCAACCAACAAAAAAATGATGACACTTCTCCATGTGTTTTGCCGTGAACTTCTAAATGAGATTTTTGACTATTTTTCCTGTGTTCATATTTATGAAGAAGATCAACAATTTATATTATCAATGAAGAGGAAATAAAAAGTTGTCTTTTTTGAATTATTATTAAAAATCACAAATATTTATTGAAAGTAAATAAAATTACTATTACACATATTTGGAGAGAGATCAAAATCAATATGCTAATTTTGTGCAATGGAAGGGCACAAATATATAGAAAAAATGTTAATATGTGAAGTTACGTCAATGAAAATAAAGTTTATTTTCCTAGCTAATTTAACCCTAATAGGTTAATTCTAATCATATAAATTTTAGTAACTAAGTTCATTTGGTTTTTTTTAGGTCTTATGTTAATTATTGGAGTAAGATGTAAAATGTTAATTGTAATTTTATTAATATTTTAATCACTTAATGTGTCTAAATATATCTGAATGATTACTACTTATAATAAAGTTTTATTATCATTAATATGTTTGTTCAATTTTTGTTTTTTTTTTAGAAAGAAGTCAGTTCACCAATTCCTTCCGAGTTTTAACCATTATTATCGCTATTATCCACCATTATCAAATACCGTCTTCGCCACCCTAACCACTACCTACAACCACCATCCAATCCATATTCTCAGCCACAATTACCATCGATCACGCCCAATCATTACAATAAGTCGTCATTATCACTTATTATAATCCATACAACAAAAACAATTTTTTGCGGCAATAAATATACATATTAATAAAGAGTGCTAAAGTTTTTACCAGCATTAGTTAAGTATCATTAGATCCAATGTCGCTAAAAGACTTTAGGAACATATACAAAGAACACTAATTGCCGCTAAAAATACATATTTAACGACAATTAAGCTATCATCGGTAATTAATTACCGCTAAAGATGTAGTACATCCATTATTGCCACAATAAATCATTATCGACAATCATCACTTATATATCGTCAACCATTGTTATCAATCACCATCATCATTAACTATTAGGGTAGTGCTAAATGACCAGAAAATTTGGCCAGAAATTTGAAAAGTCTATAATATTTTTTTTATTTTAAAATAAACTGATTTTTTTTTCATTTTTTTAATTAAAAGATATTAAAATTAAAAGGATAAAAATATTCAAAAAGGTAAAATAACATAGGTAAAATACCATTCTAACCAAATTTTCTAGCCAAAAAAGATTTTTCCTAACTATTACTCCTCACCCACATAATTATTATCTACCAATTATTACTTTCATTCATCACTATTATTAACTACTTATACATCATTAACAACGATTATCATTCACTACCGTCATTAACTATCACTATCGTCCATCACAATTATTATCTTTCATCATCAACTACCACCATTAACCATTATGTCAACTATCATCAACCTTAACTACAACTCACACCATCACCATTCGCCTATGACCATTAATCGATATCTCACATCACCAACATCCCAGCCACAAATTCAAAGCAAAACACCCTTATAGCCTGGTAGTGTGTGTGAATTAAAGACCAGCAGTCCAAAGAGAGAGAGAGAGGAAATGTAGACCTTAAAGATATGTAGTAGGACCAGTCTGCCATTAATATCCCCTTCTACCAACCTTCCTCTCTCACTAGCCTACATTTCCTATAACCACTGCTAAAGATAAGTCAAATTTAGCTCTTTGTTTGCTTCCTCCCCCCTCTGTTTCAAGGAAAAAACACCTATTAAGCAGCCATCATCTTTCTTATCTTTCCAATTCCAACACTACTGACTTTTCTTGAAAAAGAAAAAAGAAGAGGTGGGGTGCTTTCTTTTCTTCAAAAAGCCTCTCTTGGTTCTTGAAAAAATAGGACTCATTTTTTTTTTTTTTTGGGGTTTTTGAGAAGATATAACAAAGACCCTTTTTCTGTTTTCTTCATATTTCAGCTTTGAGCTACTTGGATCTGTTATCTTCTTTTTTTTCACAAGTGGTTTGTGTGTTCTGTGATCTACAGAAGCAGGAGAAGCTAAAGGGTGATTTTTTTTTTTGTTTGTTGTTCTAATGGGGATATGTTTGAGTGCTAGAATTAAAGCTGAAAGCCCATTTCATACAGGTATTTGATATGAGACTATGCACTTTTTTTTTCTTGTTTACTTGCACAATTTTTGCAAATTTGTGTCTTTTTGTAGGAGGGGTTCTGTTAAATGGTTTTGTTTGTTTGTTTTCTAATTTTCATTCATATTAGGATGATCATGTCTTTGTTCATGTAACTGAAATACCATCAATTTCATTAAGTTTGGATTTCAGCAAAGTGGCTAGTTTGAGTTCTTGCTAATTTTTAGCACCCTCTATTTGGTAATAGTAGTTATCCTGATTAATATAGCTTGTTGATAAAAAAAATTGGGGGCAGGGGGAGCAAAGGGGATTATAAGGTGGAGAATCGAACCATCATCGACGAGTTAGCCGATTTACCTACTAAGATTTAAGTTGTTTTGTGTGCTCTAATGGGGTTAATTGTTGGTAATCTAATATATTAAGAGGATTGTTGCAGGGCTAAATTCAAGATCTGTTAGCACAGATGGAGGTGATAGCAATTCAAGCTCCAGGGTTCCACCAACTACTAGAAGTGAAGGAGAGATATTGCAGTCTCCCAATTTGAAGAGCTTTAGTTTTTCTGATCTCAAAACAGCCACTAGGAACTTTCGTCCCGATAGTGTGCTGGGAGAAGGTGGATTTGGATCAGTTTTCAAAGGGTGGATCGATGAGAACACGTTCGCAGCTACCAAGCCTGGGACAGGTGTGATCATTGCTGTGAAAAGGCTAAATCAAGAAGGTTTTCAAGGTCACAGGGAATGGCTGGTGAGTTTTTTTTTTATGTTCTATATGGAGATGTACGAGTCGGTTTAAACTTAAAGTGCATTGATTATCCCATGAACTCAGAGTAGGCGGAGCTAGATCATTTGGGGACTATTGGTTCGGACGAAGCCAGTAGCTTTTGCTTAGTCCTTGTATTTGTATTAGGAAATTCATTAAATATGTATGAACATTTAATTGCGAAGCCTAGTAACGAAGATGAATTATGGGATTTGAGGCAAGTTCGGAACCCATAATCTTCAAATCTTGACTCTGACTCTGCATGAATTGTTGTTATTACTTATTGAGTGCTTGTTAAGTGCTAATACTTTGTTATTTTGAGTGTCACAAGGTTTTCTGAGTTGTGATTTGTATTATGCTTCTGTGTTTTTAGGCGGAAGTTAACTATTTGGGGCAGTTTTCTCATCCTCATCTTGTAAAGCTGATTGGCTACTGCTTGGAGGACGAACACCGGCTTTTGGTTTATGAGTTCATGCCTCGGGGCAGCTTGGAAAACCATTTGTTTAGGAGTGAGTTCTTTGCCCCTACCCTTTGTAATTTCAACTCTAAACTATGATCATCGACGCCTTTGGAGTAATAGTGTTCATTTTTCTGTAACAGGAGGTTCTTATTTCCAGCCTCTTTCTTGGAGACTACGCTTAAAGGTTGCTCTAGGAGCTGCAAAGGGGCTTGCTTTTCTCCACAGTGCTGAGACAAAAGTGATATATCGAGACTTCAAAACCTCGAATATTTTGCTTGATTCAGTATGTGTCCTCTATGAATTAGATCTTTGTGCAATTGCTTGCTTATTACGAACCAGCTAACGTGTGCTTACTTGGGGCTGTTTCTCTTATATCATTGTAGAACTACACTGCCAAACTCTCAGACTTTGGTTTAGCCAAGGATGGGCCGACAGGCGATAAAAGCCACGTCTCTACAAGGGTTATGGGTACCTATGGATATGCAGCTCCAGAATACATGGCCACTGGTATGGTTTCTTTTTCCCCTGACTCATGTGTTAGTTCCCTCTCTTGTTCCAATGTGGCCCGACTTCCATAGAGTATTCAAATTTAGAATATTAGATACTGATCAGGGCATCTTTACGTCTATGATGGAACATCTCTTCTTATCCAAGATCCATCTAACATGCAGTTTTCTCTTTCTTTTTAACTCACATTCTTATTTTCAAGAACCTCATTAGTCATTCACATATGATGCCTTTGTACTGCACTCCATCACCTGGTCAACAATTAGTTAGTGCTCTTTCTGGGATGGACTTCGATATCTTCATGTTGAGTCTTTAATCAGCCGATGCAAACTTGTACTCTTGCCTGACTTTCCATAATGCGTTCAACCGTTATCATAAATCACTTGTACCTTGAATTATCTATTTATAACTCATCTCCCTTTGATTCATCTGTTTGATACAGGTCATTTAACTAGCAAGAGTGATGTGTATAGTTTTGGAGTTGTCCTCCTCGAAATGCTGTCAGGTCGTAGGGCAATCGACAAGAATAGACCATCCGGAGAACACAACCTAGTGGAGTGGGCAAAACCTTACCTTGGTAACAAACGTAAGGTCTTCCGCGTTCTGGATACGCGTCTTGAAGGCCAGTATTCAATGGACGTGGCGAGTAAAGTAGCTAACCTTGCCTTGCGGTGCCTATCCAAAGATCCTCGGTTTAGACCAAGCATGTGTGACATTGTTAAAGAATTGGAGCAACTTTATCAACAATCTAAAGATTCAGGAAATACTCGCAGCCACAGTAGCAACCGACCTAGACCACGTAGACGAAGTGCTGGTGATGTTGCTAGTAGAAATCCTTCAGTTGCTTATCCGAGACCGTCTGCTTCTCCCCTTTACGCTAAATAATTAAACAAATAATTGAAAGATGCCTTAATTTCTTGTTTTTTGCCTTTATGTTTTATCAAGCTTGATAAGTAGTTGAGGCTGATGAAGAACCTATGCACATTTGCAGTATCAGCTGACTGATTGTACATTTGTTTTTGGCTAATGTATTGAATCAATACTTTCTGTAGGTCCTGAATGTGTTTGTAACTTGAGTTTTGCTCACAGGTCACTAAATGTTCACTTTTTGACACTAAGGGAATGCATAGTACCCTTTCATACTTGGTAGTTTCTTGGTCTTTGATTTTTGTTATTATCTGTTGTTTCTTGTACTTCGTTTATAATATTATTTTGTTGTTGTTATGGTTTTTTTAGAATGCTTTATATAATGCTATCTTTAGTATTTTTGTCGTGGCTTCTTTACTTTCGTATTCATTTTCCTGAGTTGCTTTTCCTCGAGTGAAGGGTCTATTGGAAACAACCTCTCCATCTTTCAAGGACAGAGTAAGGTCTGTGTAGACACAATCTTCCTCAGACGATTACATTGAGTAAATTGTTGTTGTAGTTATTGTTTTTTTTTTGTAATGCTATCTTTAATATTTTTGTTGTGGCTTCTTCACTTTCATATTCCTTTTCTTGAGTTGTTTTTTCTTGATTTAAGGATTTATCGGAAATAACCTTTCCACCTTCCAAGGTTGGAGTAATTAAGGTCTGTGACTCTGCGTATACACTATCCTTTCTTAAACCTCGCTTCTGGGATTATAAACCTCGCTTCTGGGATTATATAGGTATGTTGTTACTGTGAGGGAGTGCAAAGTGCTAGTTGAATAATTGATATTGACAACCTTTCACCTTATGAAAAGTTGTTAAACTTTTAAAGTCAAAGTACCTGTGTGATGTCTATTTCAGTTTTTTCTATATGTAACATCCCCTTTTTAGAATCTGTGGGATACATGGGCCTTTTTATCCTATAGTGTAAAGTATATAATAGCAAGAGGGGAAGGTTCAAAAAAGTTTGTAGGGAAATAGTAGTGGAAAATATGATGTTATCCATCAGAGTGATGTAAAGAGAAGTAGTCACAATAGATTGTAGAAAGTTGCAACTCAATTTCTTCTTTCCAACATTAGAGGCCATTTGGGGGGTCCTCCAAAATAAAATATCATTAGTGCTATATTCTAAAGTGGCCATATCTTAGGAATCTTTTGAATATCAAATTGGTGGAGCTTAACACAATGTTGAGGATAATGTTCTCAAGGATATTTTGTAATAGTTATTGACGTATTTTTCAGGATTCAACAAGCTCAAGCTGAAACAAAGAGTTTTATCTTTTTTTTTTTTTTCTTAACAAATGAACAAAGAAGCTTAGCCCTTTTTGGCCGCTCAATTTTTTTATTTAGGTATATGTGTGGGACCCACACGAGCTACACAATTAGGGTAGCTCCACTTTGTATTCATGGAGAACTATTTACTTTTTTTTTGAGTCATCGGAGTCTGTCTCAAATGATTATATAATTTTTTATAATTGAGAATTTATAGACATTAGTCATATCTTTTGGGGTTGTAAATCTATTGTTAGTCTATGACATGCATGAAAGAAACCATGTTTACCTTTATAAGAATTTCATTTAAAATGAATTGTATTGATTTAAAGGATAACATTCATGTTTGGTTTTCATTACTTATCATTAATTTTCCAAAAGCTTCCACATACATGATTAGATATATATGGATATTATTGTCCAATAGGCAATTCCTTGCTACTAAAATTGCATCATGTGTAACAAGGGCAAAGATGTCTTTTGGTGTATGAAGCGAAGGACATCTTTTTATAGAGGATCTCAAAAATTCACTTAGTTGGTTAGTTATTTGAATTTTCATCTTTTTGTAAGGGTTTGAGTTCTCACCTTGTAATTTCATCCCGCATTTCCACTTGCTCTGCCCCTAATAAAAAGATATATATTTAAAAAAAAAATAGAAAAGAAAAAAGGGATGAGAGGTAAGTTTAATCTTATGTTTGCATTTTGTTTGAACCATACAAAAGTCGTGTGCCATATGACATCTCACTTTCGATGTTAACAAAAATGAGCTTGATTGATATGAGAGTGTTTGGAAAAAGTTATTGGGTCGGATCTATCCATAAGAGATGATAATTATTCGGTTAACTCATTAGCTAGTTCTTCTTCCAAAAAATTAATTATGTCGTTTGTATACACCATTATAGGTGTTGGAAAAGAAATGTGATTCCATTCTAGATGACAACGACTAGGGTTTATGAAGAAAAACCATTCACACCTCTGAGGAAATACCTTGGTTGTGGAAATTAAGAGATTCTTCCCGTGTGTGATGTTTCCTATCTATCGATAGGTAACAGAAGTTATGATTATTACAAATTCAATTTCGCAAAGAAATTCGTAATTCTCTTAATTAATATTTGCATGATGAAATAGAACAAAGAAGAAATGATCTCCTATAATTAATTAACATTTGAATTTAAAAAATGTGACTTTATAAATAGGCTTCACATTTTAAGCGACATAATTACAATCCAATATCTATGAGGTGATCTAATTTACAAAATAATCAATAAATATATAGGTTTTATATATTTAAATTTAAATATAAATATATAATATACACACATACACATTTAATATACAAAATTATTGTATAATTTTTGATATTTGAGTTAGTGCCATAATTAACAAACCATTTTAATTGATAAAGTAAGACCTAAACTCAATAAAATAAAATAAATAAATAGTCAAAATCAGACCACACCTTATGACAAAAGATTGTAACTTTTGTACTCAGATGTAGAAAAACTCTTTGCATCTCTGAGGAAAAATCTAGGTTGTGGAAATCAAGAAATTCTTCCACTGTGTGATAATTCCTACCTATCGATAGGTGATACAAGTTATGCTTATTATAAATTCATTTTCAAAAATAAAAAACTGATTAATATTTATGTGATGAAGTAGTACAAAGAGGAAATGATCTCCTATAATTAATTAACATTTGCATTTTTAAAAAAAAGTGACTTTATAAATATGCTTCACGTTTTAATGGACATAATTACAATCCAATACCTATGAGGTGATCTAATTTAAAAAATAATCAATAAATATATAGGTTTTATATATTTATATTTAAATATAAATATATAATATACACACATATACATTCAATATACAAAATTGTTGTATAAGTTTTGTATATTTGAGTTAGTGCTCATAATTAACAAACTATTTTAATTGACAGAGTAAGACCTAAACTCAATAAAATAAAATATATAAATAGTCAAAATCAGACCACACCTTATGACAAAAGATTGTAACTTTTGTACCAGGTGTAGAAAAACTCTTTGCATCTCTGAGGAAATATGTAGGTTGTGGAAATCAAGAGATTTTTCCACTGTGTGATAATTCCTACCTATCGATAGGTAACACAAGTTATGGTTATTACAAACTAATGAACGTTCATAAAAAATATTTAGAAATTTAGAAATGAACTTCGTACATATCCTTACAAAATCAATAATATACATTAAGATTTTTCTTCTAATAAAATAAAGTAAAGCATGAAATGAAAAGTAAAGGTAAATATAAGTATACATTAATTGTATTTTAATATCATTTTTTAATTATTATTTTTTTCATTTTTTTTTTCTATTCCCGTATCTAATCTCCCACTCATTTGTTCATACCCTAAATAATAAGCTCTAGTTTAGAAAATAGGTTACTTTTTCTCGATTTTTCATTATTTTCTTCTTGATTATCTCCGCTTTCTTACCCTCTCTTATCCTACTTCCTCTTTTTATTTTTCTGGATTGTTACTTCCTTTGATCCTTCCTATATTTTCTTATTTATTTAATTTCAATATTTTCTTGTTTTCCTTATTCTTATTGTAAGTCCAAAATTGCGCTTTATTTTTGAATAATCAATTTTTAAATACTTTTTTCTACTTTAATATTCTCATCACCTATGAGAAATCTAACGTCTTTTATCTTTCCTCATCTTTTATAGTAATTATCTTTCCCTGATTATTTGAGTAATTATTTAATCAAAGTTATATTTTTAAATTAAAATAATAAGTACTAACACATTAAAGAGACTTGAATACAATAAGTGGTAGTTAATAGTGAGTCATTGAAAAAAATGAGTAACATGTATTCGTGAGAAATATTTGAATAGTGACTTTTGATTTTTTTTTGTTTTAATAATAAAAAAAGATTTAAAAAATAGGAAAATGGTAAAAAATTGAGAAAAAAGAAAAATGTGGTTATTGGTTATAAAGTTGTAATATCACTTTGTCTATGCCCAACTATATATAAATATATATAGATATTAATTTTAAATTTCAAGTTACCATATATTTGGATAAATTGAAAAATTGTGGTGCTAATTCAATTCAAGTTTTTTTGATTTGTTAATGTTCTTATTCATGAACAATTTAATATTTTCATAACCACCTACGAAAATACACACGGAAAAAAAATCTTACATAAAATAATGAACAAAAAAGAAAATTAAACCAACAAATTAAAAGAAACAAAACACATATACAATGTGTATTAAGTAAAATTGAATCTTATAAATATTTAAATAATAATATCTACAAGCATAATCAAAAAGATATATTTGAGATATTTATAATAAGTAGTTTGATAAGCAATCCATTTGAATAGCTGTTGTAGCTTGTTGATAAATTTTTCTTTTTACTTTCTGCAAATAATGAAACAAATTCAGCAAAAAATATATTTAACAATCAAAGAAAAGATATATTGCTTAGAAATCATAACAATAAACGTCCATGCATAAGAAAATTTTAAGAAGAGATCATAGTATTACCTAGAACCATGTATAACCACTAATAAGTAAATCACATTACTTTGATTTCATATAAGAGGATTTGTTAATACAATTATCTAATAAAAATAATAATTAGAATTATCTGATGAAATATAGAATTATGAGTTTTTCAGGGGTTGTTGAAGCTTTGTTCCTCTATTTATACTATCATTTTATTAAGTGTCCAAAATTTGAAGAGGTGCAACATTTAATACCTATTAATAAATATTAATTAGTGGGAAGAAGAAGGGATTGAAATGAATTATCTGGGCAAAAGAAACCGTGCAACACTAATACAACATTAATACCTGGGCAACATTAATTCATATTTAAAAAGTTAATGAAGAGTTATTATTTTCTTTTCAACTGAAGCTTTTATGTATTTTCATCAATGAGGAAATAATTAAATATAAAGCCTTAATATTTATGTATTTTAAAATGAGGAAAAATCCCCAAAAAACTATATAAAAAAAGAAGATAAATAGGATTTGAGGCCTTAGAGAGCGTCACATCATCGTTTTTATATTTCAGCTTTATATATATATATAGATTCATGTAACACCTCGCTATTTGAAAGAACTAGAAAGAGTCATTTTTTTTGGAAATAAGTTAAATCTGGAAAATTGGCTAAGTTATGTTAAGTATGGATTTTTGGTCAACTTCAAACAACCATAACTCCTAGCTCAGGATGATTTAGGTGTGCTACTAGATACCATAGAAAAGATCTCTGAATTATCTTTCCAACTCCGCCGATTTTGCGCGATTTCGAGTTCGTATGAGGGAGATATTCTCATTTGAAGTTGGGTTGTCTAGATAAGGAAAGTCAAAAACGGATTTTTGAAGGGTATTTTGATCTTTTCCATACCCAATTAAATTATTTCATTTTTGGTAATTACTTAGGGGTCTAAGCTAAGTTTGGTCAGTTTACGCACTCAAAGAATTCACCTAGGGATTTTAGAGAAAGAACGCAAGAGGAGAAAAGAGGAGAAAGAGTCAAAGTTCAACGTTCTTGAGGATTCGCTTGTGGATTTCGTCAAGGGGTGATCCCTACGAGGTATGTGAGATCACATAACGTTGGTTTAGTTCACCCACGCGCCAATTATGATTTATTTCAGCGAATTTATGTTCTTGAAGGTTTAGAAATTGAGTTCTTGATGGGTTTTGTTGAAGTTCTATTGAATTCTTGATTCGTTGAAATTATTGAAGGTTTGTTGATTTAAATTCATGAAATTAGGCGTCGTTTGGAGTAGATTCTTGCATATTTTGATTATGTAGTCGAATCTAAGTGTTTGGGGAAAGAACCAATCGAAACTAGAAGTTTTAGAGTTGAAAAATGACCAAGAAAAATTGGAGTTTTCTGGGCAGGGGCATGGGGCGCCGCACCAGCCAGCGCGCCCCAACTTCAGTTCTGAAGTTTTGGGTCTGGCGTCCCGCGCCTCTCAGAGCGCCAGGGACGCCAGGTCTTCTACTTCTTCCCCCTTCTTTCCGTACTAGTTTCCTTGAAACGTACCTATATTTTCTAGTTGATTTCTACACTCTAATGTACGTCTAAATATCATGAAATCATCTATAAACATGAGATCATGAGCCTTGAATCCATAATTCAATTCAAGGAAAGTTAAGAGTCAAGTCAAGATGAGTTCAAAGAGTCTTCCAAAAGTCTTTCACAAACGTTTTAACTTTGTTTTAAGACTTGAGTTTTGAGTTGAGTAAAGAGTAAAGCTTGAAGTTCATTTCTTCAAAAGAGTATATTGGGACTATGTATTCCCAAAGAGTAAAATGCTTTCACAATTAAGCAAGAGAGGAAACTTTGATTTCCAAGAGAGCCTTTGAGCTAAGTTTTGAGCAATTATCTCAAACCACTGAAAGAAGTATGTTTTTAAACATAAGAGCTAGTATTATATTTTGGGAGTAGTATTGAGCACCGATATGGGGGAGAGTTCATACAACTCCCAGCCCCCATAAACCATGTAGCCATCATGGGTAGAAAATGGTCATACTTTTTAGATGATTCCTTAGTGCTTTTTAGCATAGACTAGTGGATCCACTTAGTAGTCAGGTTCTATACCCTCGGCAAGGTATAGGACGGCCCTGGCAGCGTGAGGCAAAACGTTGTATCATCACAATAGCTCTTACGTGGTGGTTGTCGGTTATAGAAACTCCCACATCAGTATTATTATTATTTTGTATTTGTATACACATTTCAAAGTTTACATTGTATCTTTGCATACATACAGAGTTACTATTGTATTTCTAAATACACAGAGTTGATATCCATGTTTTAAAGCTTTTCTTTATAATGCACTTATTTACATTGCTTTATATTGAAATAAGTTCAGTTGAGTTGAGTTGAGTTAAGACCATGTTTGTTCTTTCAGTTCCTTTCAAGCTTATATCTTGTTTTAGTTTTCCCCTCGCATGCTCGTACATTCAATGTACTGATGCCAGTTTTGTCTGCATCTTATTATGATGCAGATACAGGTAACCAGGATCAGCATCCAGCGCTTCGTTGATCCAGTTGAGCTCCAGAGTTTGTTGGTGAGCCTCCTTGCTTCCGGAGGATCCCCTTTTTATTGCTTTCAGTATTTTAGTTCATTAGGATGTCGTGAGTCTTGTCCCGACGTCCATCTCAGTTGTTTAGAGGCTTCATAGATAGTAGTTGATGTTAGTTCTTGAGTCTTTCCATTTCAGTTATGTTTGAGACTTGAGTTGCCACTTTGGCCAGTGAATGTTTACTTTAATACATTCTAATTATCTATTAAGCAGTTCAATTTACTTTTTAAAGTATTTCTATCATGAGTTAAGTCTTCCGCTAAGAGTTAAGCCAGGCCAAGGGTTCGCTTGGGGCCAACAATGGTTCTCGAGTGCCAGTCCCGCCCAGGGTGTAGGCTCGGGGTGTGACAATTCATTTTCACAAAGAAAAAACTGATTATTATTTACGTGATGAAGTAGTACAGAGAAGAAATGATCTCCTATAATTAATTAACATTTGAATTTTAAAAAAATGTGGCTTTATAAACATTCTTCAAGTTTTAATCGACATAATTACAATCCAATATATATGAGGTGATCTAATTTACAAAATAACCCAATAAATATATAGGTTTAATTTTAATTTTAATTTAAATATAAATATATAATATACACACATATACATTTAATATATACAATTATTATATAAGTTTTGTATATTTGAGTTAGTGCTCATAATTAACAAACCATTTTAATTGACAGAGTAGGACCTAAACTCAATAAAATAAAATATATAAATAGTCAAAATCAGACCACACCTTATGACAAAAGATTGTAACTTTTGTACTCGGATGTAGTTGTGCTTGTTTATTTTGTACTTCTTTCTTAGGGTGGGGAAGGACTATGAGAAGTAGGAAAGTGAAAGAAAAAGAGGGATGGACATTTAATAAAAATATTTTAAGTCATATGCAATTAAAGTACAAAGAAATTTAATCTATGATAACAACTTATTTACTAGGTTATTAAATAATGTATATCATTCAAATTTACTTGTAATTTTACTATAAATATTTTACACCGTCAATATATAAAACTTTAAACTCCTAAATATATAGGAACTATTAGGCTATCTATATATATATATATATATCAATTATTTTTATTTTATATAGCTATATGTGTAAAAATCCGAATTTATTCATGACTAAAAACCATGTGAGTTGTTGGTTGGTCAGAGAAGGTGTGTTATGTGGAAGTGCATTTGGTCCACTCTTATGGGTCTGAATTTGGTCCCCCCTTATCCTTTGAGAAAATATTTTGCTCTTCTCCTTTGAATATTTCTTGGTTATCAACAACCATTTTTGAAGCCTCCAACATATCAACACTACGGAGAAAATTACATGGTGGGGAATTGAACCTTCATCAACGCGATGAAAGTTCAATTGGACCAACACTAATAACACCCCACCCCTAAAAAAAAGAAAGGTGGATCAAAGTCGATCAAATAGCCTTTAGGAAATCACCCTTTCAAACATTATTAGACTCGGAATTTAATATTTGCTACATTTCTCAATCCTACAAATAAAACATTACTATAATTTTAACCATATATAAATAGTGCAAATTTTTCGCCAAAGGAGGTTCAGATGAACCGTGGCCCTATGCCCTGGTCTTAAAGGCATATGTGCAAAAACATTATGAATATTAGATTCAAACTCATGACACTATAATTTGAATTACCGCAAATGTCTGCTTGAGCAAAAGTGCATGAAAAAGAGAAAAAAGAAGCCTTTTTTCATTAATTTGAGCTTTGAATACAATCTAGCAAAACCTAGATCATAGAACATATTGCCCTCTATTTAGCTCTCAACCATTGCCAAAGATCCTCCGGAAACAGTCTCCTTACTTCCACAAGGTAGGAGTATGGTCTGCCTACACTCTACCCTCCCCAGACCCCACCTATACCCAGACCTCACCTATGAGATTCCACTGGATATGTTGTTGTTGCCTCTGTGGAGAAGAGGACTCTTGAGAGAGAAAAAAGATTGTTCCCTATACAAAGAAGAAGTTGAAATGCATTCCTAGCCCTAATACAAGATTGAGAAAAGAAACCTGCATTATGTGTTACAGAGAAGATGATGTTCCTACCAAATTTACACCTCTTTGCAGAACATATATAGCAAAGCTGCTGGGATATCTCCATTCTAAAATACAAAAATAGATCCATTAGCAAGAGTCAGCAGAACACGAGGGACAGTATGTTACGATGTTTTGACTAAACCTGCTGTCCAATTCCTCCAATCTAACTTACTGATGGATTTGTTCCTAAAGCTGACCATTTCTTTGAAGTCGAAACCCCACTTTTGGTTATTCCTTTCTGGTTTTCCTAATTCAACTTCCTCTCTTCCTTCTTCCTTTGTGTCGACTTCTTCATTCACATTTTCTGTTTCTTTCAAAGTTTCAGGCACTGCTTCAGCATCAATTATGATATTCTCAAGCATATCAACGACTTCACTCATTCTAGGGCGAGATCTTGCATTCTTTGCAAGGCATTTGTTGGCCAGTGATGCAAGTCGTTGAGCTGACTTGATACAATCTTGCCCTTCAAGTCGAGGATCAAGAATAAAATGGAATTTCTTCGTATCTGAAACGTAGGGTCTTACCCATTCTAATAGTTTTTGCTCAGCTCGAGGAAGGTTTCGTTCCAACACTCTCCTTCCTGTTATGAGCTCATAGAGAACAACTCCAAAACTCCAAACATCACTTTTAGCAGTGAGTCTTCCAGTCTGAACATATTCTGGAGCTGCATAGCCTACCGTACCTACAACCTGAGGAATTGCTAAGTCAGGCTATGCACTACGAGACATTTGAAATTTGGTCTAAAACATGTCATAGACATTTCTGCGGCTATAAATCATTTGAGGGTAAAACGAGAAGTATAAAGTTAAATTGTTTCTAAATATAGAAAAAGTCATTCTTTTTTGGGACTGATGACAACAACATTATACCCAGTGTAGTCCCGGTGAGGTCTGGGGAGGAGACGCAGACCTTAACCCTACCTTACGGAGGTAGAGAGGCTGTTTCCAAAGACCCCCGCCTCAGGTAATGCAAATCAAAGAACATCAGAAAATAGAAATAGGGAAGAAAAAAGATACTCACTGATGTTGACACATGGGTTAGTCCTGCAGCTGGACCTTGCCTAGCTAGTCCAAAGTCTGACAGTTTTGCGATAAAATCTTCATCCAGAAGAATATTTGATGGCTTGAAGTCTCGAAATATTAACTGAAACAAAGACAGCAAAGAAAAATAACACAATGAAAAAGTTTAGAACCAGAAATGTCAAAGGCTAGAAATTGGTATTGCTGACACCAAAAAGTCATGTTTTCTCATAGGGATTTACAGACATAAATACAAAGGTTTTGTGGGCTAGCTAGGTAATTAACGAACTTTTGAAACTATCGATTTAATTCTAGAACAGACAATTTTGACGAAACACAGAAGAGTGCAAAGCAATTGCCATCCAGATTTCAAAATTGTGTGAAGAAAAGAATGATAGTGCAATGCTCAATATGCTTTAAGCCAAATATTCCGAATGAGCCTTTTTATTCATTTGGTAACTCGTCCAAAAACCATGCAAATACATGATGAATTAGGTATACGAAGCAGTTTGAAGAAACAGACTGCTTTAAGATTGATTAAACGTCAGATTTGTCTTGGTCACAATAATCCAGCCAAATGATTTTCTCTTTGGCATCTTACCTATCATCCAAACCCATCTCAGAGCTAGTCTTCCTTGTTCCTTTCGTCATATTTTACTTATATTACCTAGTGTATTTTATTATCCTCCAGATGATGATCAATAAAGAATTTACCGCTTTAAGAATTTAGCAACGAGAATTCTTATTCTTTTTACCCTTTTCAATTTGATAAGGTAAATCAGGCAACTATTTGTAATCCAGTTACCTGTCCAACAGGATTCAAGGCATTTACTAGCTACAACTTTTTCTTTAATTAGGAAACTTCGTAGAAAGAAATGGGCTGAGGACAGTAAATAAAACACATGAACTACTAGTTGTGAAGATACGTAATGAATTCTAAAATAAGAACTCTAAATCACCTGAAAATCCATTTCTTCATGAAGATAGGCTAATCCACGAGCAGCATCTTGGGCAATTTTTAATCTCAAAGTCCAGGAGAGAGGAGCAGCTGCTCGTGCCAACAGATGGTCTTCCAAGCTTTTGTTACGCATCAGCTCATAGACTAAAAGACGTTGCATCCCTCTTTCATCATCTTCTGCACAGTACCCGATTAACTTCACTAGATTTGGGTGCTTCACTACACCTAAGAAGTTTACCTCATTAATCCACTCCTTATGCCCCTGAATACTAGACGAACATGAAACATATAAGATGACTGTCGAAAAACCCAGCTTTATCTTATGTAACACATAAGAGCAAAACTAGAATTATAATATGCAAAACACAAAACAAAATTATACAAAGAAATACATATAAAAAGACGTTTTAAAGCTCAAACAACTAGAACAAGTCATAAAGCACATAAGAACAATCCTAATGGCCAATGACCATAGGGAGTCTTTTCCAAAACGACTCGATATAGGTTCATCCCGAGTCACAAGAACAACCTCTCTCTTTTTTTTTTCCCTTTTCGTTATGGTAATGCAAGGTGATATTTTTGAGAAAATGGTGCATCTTATGACATTATAAGTCTGAATAAAGATTAATGTTTTGGACTTTGGAGAAAGACTAATTTGATTAATTTTCAGAAATAAACCGCACAACATTATTATATTTCATGAAATAAAATTAAGCTACTTCAGAAATTACAGAAAAGTATTTTATGCAATTTTCTTACCTCAAAATGATAAAATAGAAAATATTCTAAAATATTTCAACCCTCATAATTATTCATATAATAATATAATTTTCGTATTATAAGCATAAAATAAAATAATTCTTTTTTTCTCCTAAAAAATCAAGTTTCTACAAATTAAATTACTCCAATCACCTCCATGGAAATAAGCACTTGAAAGTTCAAATTTTAATCAAAAAACACATTGATAAGCATAATAACTAAACATATTCATTAAAATTTATGTTCTACTCATAACTATTTATACAAATCAGATAATTAATGGTAATACATACTCAAAATCTATGTTGCTCGAACTCCTCAAAAATATGCATATAGAATCCTCCAAAAGTACTGAGGTTTCACAGGATACAACTCGGGTTCGGTAGTATTTTTAGAGACTCCGGGCAATATAGCTCAGAACAACGGCGAATTCTCGGAATTTAAAAAACATCAAAAAAGTTAATTTTATTTTTTCACTCCAAGTACTCATAAAAATTCAATAGACAAAAACTATTTTTTTCGAATTTCACAATTTTCATAGCTAAACGAACCCTTTAATAGATTATTAAGGAGAAAAAGCATGCCTGGAATCCATGTCGATTCAATCGTTTAACAGCAACTTCCATTTTCAAATCCGAACATGGAGCACCAACAACCCCTCTGTAAACACACCCAAATCCTCCTTCTCCAATCATCAGTCCTCTACTGAAACCCTTTGTCGCCATTTTCAGCTCTGAGAAGCTAAATACTCGCAGATCATTAGCTCTCCTCTGAGTCAAAAACTCATAAAACTCAAACGTTTCAGTAAAATCCCTCGATTCCGAATCCAAATCTGACCTCGACTTCCTTGTATCTGCACTGCTTGACGCTACACTCAACGAACGAACCCATGAAACCTTCGATTCCCTTGAACTCAACGTCCCCCCTTCTTCCTCATCCTTCGTGAAATAGAAGCATTTCATCTCTGTTTCCCCCAATTTTTTCCTTCTGGGTATTACGAAAACAACCGCAGGTAAGCGTTTAACAGCTCTTGTTTGAAGAAAAGGCAACAATGGCGGATCCAGAAAAAAACTTCAAGAAAATAGGATGGAATTGAAGATTTGAAAATGGGGTTTTCTGGGTAGGAAAGAATGGAGAAGATGAATCATTGAGTCGAGGTAGAGAAACGGATGAACAACAAACATCACCTTGGATTTGTATATGTTTCTGTACTATGTTTATATACAATATAGTATATTATAATTATATTATATAGTATAAAAATATATAATTATCATAGATGTAATTGTTAGTATCATAGATTATATTATTGAAAAATGTACGAGCAGGTTTTCTTGATCCTGAAATTGTCGTATTTTGCAGAGAGAGAGAGAGAGAGAAAGAACAGAGTATTATTGTACTATTGGATGAAAGGTTTTTCAATTTGAAAATTTATCAAAGAAAATGAAAGTTTTGATATTTCAAAAAAAGAGTTTGTTTGGATGGAGTTATTTTAAGTGTTTTTTTAAAGTTAAAATAACTCTAAAATAATTTTGAAGTGTTTGACTAATTTTAAAAAGTGTACTTGATTTAATCTAAAATGATAAAAATAAGTCATAAAATTAAAAATTTCAACTGTCAAAAGTCAATTGGCTTAAAAGCTTGTTTGAATTGATTTATTTTAAATGTTTTTAAATTAAAATATCTTTTGAATATTTGGGTAAAATCAATAAATGCTTTTAAAGTAAAAAAAAAAAGAAGAAGATAAAAATAAATCAAAAATCATACATTAGAATTTTTAGTTTATGACTTTAAACTTATAAGACGAGTTGTATAAAAGCTCATTTAAACACTCTTAAGTCCACACAGTTTCACCATTGTAGATTATGGTGACGTAGTAAATATTCATTTATTCTAAATTAAAGATCTCAGTTTCAAATCTTAAGTTGATTCATTTTTAATAGAGAATATTTTACTTTTAAAGTAATATTTTCCCCTATCAATTCAAATTAGTCGGAGTTCTGGAAAAGAGACACCTTTAAGGTGCATTTTATCTCTAAGTAGGAATTTTTTCCACACAAATTTGAATTTGTATAACTCCAAAATAGATATCGAACACAAAAAAAATTCCCCACAACAACTTCATTCATTATGGCAATACTCCCTCATCCAATTTTTCTCGATGATTTAAATATCAGAATACTTAAATTTCAATATAAATCTAAACAAAAATAAGTTGAAAAATTTAAAATAAAATCTATATGTTTTAAAATAGTAATGTAAGGCAATATAATTTAATGATTTAAAATGTTGCTAAAAATTTATTTTCTGAGAAATTATATTTTTATAAAATTAAATTATTTGACTCTTAGATTAAGTTCGCAAAATGGAAAGGGATTATCAATTTTCCCATTAAATAAAAGTACTCTATCAAAAGGAAAAATAACAAACAAATGGTGGTGTGCTTAGGTTTCAACTTTTTTGGACTATAGATATTTTTAAGACTACTTAGTATAAGGATGGGTTGAATAATTCAAAGAGAAATTTTATTTGATTACTCAAAATGTATTTTAATACACATGGAAAAGAAAAATATTACTTTCTCCGTTTTAATTTATATGGTATAATTAGAATTTTGAAAGTTAACCAAGGTTTTTTTTTATATTGAAATTTATTTATATATATATTTTGAATATTTTAAATTGTTTATTATTTTAATTGGCATAATACATAAATATGTCATTTAACTTGACTACAACTTACATTTATACCCTCCAACTTTGGATGTGCACAAATAAACCCTTGTATAAAATTTAACGAATAGACAAATGCAACGTAGGACTCATGTGTCTGCTTGTTCAACTTTATACAAGTTTAAGTGTCTACTTGTGCACACCCAAAGTTGGAGGACATAAATGTGAAATGAGGTCAAGTTAAATGACACATTTATGTTTTATGTCTATTATAATTTTTAGTATTTTTTACATAATTTTCAAATAAATAAATTTTATTTCAGAAAACATAAAGTTTCCATGTCCAAAATCATAGTCAAAATTTTAAAAATTTAATCTCAAAATTTCAACTTTGACACATAAATTGGAACATAGAGATCAACATGGAAAAAGAACCTTAACAAATGCATGTGTTATAAACTATTGGTTAAATCAATGAAGATTGTGATGGTGCGATACATATTTATTTATTCTTAATTAAAATTTAAAGTACAAATTTTACTAAATAAAGACGTCTTTGTCAAGAAGTACTTAGAACTAGAGCAACGGGTAAACTAGTTTGGACATAGTTCAAAGTTAATTAGCCTATCAAAAAGTTATCAGACATAGGAAAATAGACTCTTTATTTGGATTTTATTTTATTTTATTTAATAATCATGATAAATATATTATTTTTTATTAGTTTGATTTAATAAATAAACAAATTATTAAAAAATAATAATCAAACAAATAGAATAAATGTAGTTGGGTGGTCGGAGTTATGACCTTTTAGCCTAGTTGATTTGTTCATCTTGACCCAAGCAAACACTACATATATTCCATTTAAAGCCATTAATTAAAATTTATCTACTTTTAGGAAGTACAGAGAAAAATTCAATTAATTACTTTTAAAAGCAAAATTTAATAACATTGATACAAATTAGAAAATGGCTGAAAAAAGGTCATACGATACAAGAATATTTACTATATACTAAACAATTTAGAAAGGGGTTTTCATATACACATGTACACAAATTCCTGTTTCTGCTTCTGCTTTTTATAAGAAGCAGTAATTTTAAGCTTCTTTCTAACAACAGAAAATCTAATTGTGCTTCTATTTAAAAGAAGTTTTATATGTTTGTCAAATATCTAGTTTTTCAAAAGAAATGTTTTTTTTCCAAAATAAGTATTTCTGAGCTCCCAACAACAATGCCAAACATACACTAAATCTCTCTGTAAAATATTTTTTATTTTATCCAATAACCGACTCAAATCGACTCGTGAACACCTCATATCACTATGATTCCGCCCCTAACTACAATATCACTACTTCCTAAAAGGTTAGGAATGTATGTACATGTATATCGGTAAATTAAGGTTACTCGTATAGAACATTTTTGTCATACGATAATATTCAATGTCATTTTATAAGTGGAGTTTAGAGAGAGTAATGTGTAGATTTTTATTCCTGTCTTAGAAGATAAAAATGTTATTTTTGATAGACCCACAACTCAACTTAAACCATTTCCAAAAACAAAGAAAACAATGAGAGAAAAAATTCAAGACAAAATACTAATGAAAGCATGTGGCGAACGATGATTCGGCCACATTAGTAATTTTTATTTTTTAAAAGAAAATCAATCCAAATTTCTAAAAACCATTTGATTTTTTTTAAAATGGGAAAAGACTCAAATTTCAAATGAATTTTAGAAATTTGACTGATTTTAAAAATAAAATAAAAATTAATTGTGTGTCAAATCATCATTCGCTACGTGGATAAAATGATTTTGTAAAACCTAATAAATATTCAATTAACTCATAATGACATGTATGAATCTTTTCTCAAATGCTATGGCTAGCATATTTGAGGTTTTTTTTTAACTATAAACAATAATAATATTATTAGACATTTTTTGTAAAGCTAATGACTTTATGACTATATTTAATTCTCCTCACACATATTTTTTTCATTAGATGCATATAGATACGCAAAAACGAGAAAATGCCATAAAATGCCCCTTCACTATAGGAGTAGGTCTAAAATGGTCCCTTAACTATACTTTTGTCGGATTTAGTCCTTCAACTATTTAAAAACTTATCAGATTTGGTCTCTTAACTATACATTTATTTGTTTCGGGTCCTTAACTATACATTTATCGATTTTAGTCCTTAAAGTATTTAAAAACTTATCAGGTTTGGTCTCTGTCCATTTTTATACAAATAACTTATGTTTATATTAACGAAATCCATGTCTCAAGAAATTAAATCTTTTATCTATTTTTTCAGTTGTTTCTCTCTCCCCGCTACTTTTACTTCAAATTACCCTTTTGCAAAGAACTTTAACCTCAACGATTCAAAATAAAATTTACGAGGAAAGAAAATATAAGTCATAATTTTATTCAACGGACGATAAAATGAAGCATATTATTGATACTAATGATTTGAATACGCTAAACTTTATTATAAAAAGAAAAAAAGTATTACTAGTTGAATTCAAAATTTGTACTCCAACGACTTTATTGAAGGAAATTTGTTTAATTTTTCAGAAGTTGAAATTTATAAAATGGTAGATTTGCAACTTTTCTTAAGTTTTTTTTAATAGATTGATTTTATTATTATGTTCATTTTATTTTACGTAGAGAAATTTGAGTAATAAGATCAAATCTCTTATTTTTCTTTTGTATGAAAAATAAGATTGAAAAAATTTGCGCTGATTATGAATTGTTAACCGTCAAACAAGGAAACACAACATATTCAAGTCATTAGCAACAATTATATGCTTTATTTTATCCTTCATTGAATAAAATTAGGACTTATATCTTCTTTTCTCATTAATTTATTTTGCATCGTTGAGGTTATTGATCTTTTCATTAGAGTAATTTGAAAAAAAAATAGCGGGATAGAGAAACAACTTGAAAAATGAGTTAAAGATTTAATTTCATGAAGAGTTCTGTTAATATAAACCTAAGCTATTTGTATTTAAAAATGGACAAAGACCAAATATGATAAGTTTTTGAATACTTAAAGGACTAAAATCGGTAAGTGTATTGTTAAGGGACCAACAATGATAAGTTTTTGAATACCTAAAGTACTAAAATTGGTAAGTGTATAGTTAAAAGACTAAAACTGATAAGTTTTTAAATACTTAAAGGACTAAATCAGACAAAAGTATAGTTAAATCACATGCATCCTCTTATATTGTAACACTAGTATCGATTGCTAAGTCGGTTTTGATTGATCAACTCTTTTTATCAGATGGTCTTTTACTGTGATTTCTTGTTGTCTTCTGTGTCATTGTCAAAATCATTATTTTATTTTTGTTTTTGTAATAAGGTGATTGTTAATTTCTATACTCCCTTCATCTTACACCTTATATGCAGCACCTACAAAATTCAATCAAGGATATATGTACACAAGTTGTTTTTCTGGTTGCATTCAAAAAACACCTCCCAATCATCAATCAATAATTTATATATTTAGCAACAGAGAAAACTAAGTTGAATTGAAAGATGAGTATTCTTGTATGTAGTAGCGTACGCAGGATTTTTTGTAAGTGGTGTCGATATTTAAAAATAAATAAATAATAAATAATTGATATAAAAACATTATATTAATATAAATATTATTTAAAACATACTAATAAAACATAAATCAAGTAAACTACTACGACTCTCCTCGACGAGTTTTCATATTTTGAAATGTATTCATAATAGCCTCATTGGAGATAGTAACTAAATATTTCTTTCTCTATATAAGGCACTAAACAACCACTCAAAAGATCATCATCCATTCAATTTCGTAAATCGGACTTGATTTTGAAAGCTTTGAAGATACTTTAGAATAATATCTCTCTATTAAATTGATCTGAATTACAAATTTAAATAAATTAGATAACTCTAAACAATTTCAAGAAATTAAATCTATAAAAAGTTGATGAATATTCAAGAAATTCCAACTAAATCTATAAAGATGGGAGATAAAAATAAAAGTGAACTTACAATTAAGAGAAAACTGCAGTAACATCAAGCTTTCAACACAGCAACACTTGCAATTTGCAAACTTGGAGGTTTGTTTTCAACTTAGGTTTTACTTTATAACCTATTATTGTTTCCAATTCCAATTTGACCAAGTAATAAAATTTCTATAATAGGTAATAAGTTGTATTCTAGTTCAATTGGTTTATTTTAGGCCAATTTCAATAGGAATAGTGAGGTTGGAGGTTCTGTAACGACCCGAGTCTACACCCTGGATGTGGCCGGCACTCGAGAATCATTTCTGGTCCACAAGCGAACCCTCATCCAGGCTGACTACAAACGAAAGACTAACTCAAGCATACAAAGCTTAAAACTGAATAAAATTCATTGAACTCAATTGCAAAATCTTTAACTCAAAAGATTAACTCTGAATAAAATAATATATTCAACTCGCCAGAAATAGGCAACTCAAGTCTTTAAAACATTTAACAAAATAAATGAAACAAACTTCTCAAACTCTACTGTCTATCTATGAAGCCTCTAAATTACAAAGATGGAAGTCGGGACAAGACCCACGACATCCTGACGCAACTGAAAAGTAAATGAAATCTTTCGAAAGCAAGGAGGCTCACCATAGCTGACTCGAACTCCATGTGGTATCAACGAAGCTCCTGTTGATGACCCTGAATACCTGTATCTGCATCATAAAATGATGCAGGCCAAATGGCTCAGTACGTGGAATGTACAAGCATGTAAGGGGAATTCTAAAGCATAAACATAAGCTTGAACTGGTGGGGAAGAAACATACTTACCTCTTCTCAACTCACTCAACTCAAAGAAAGATAGTTCAACTCAATGATAAGATATTCAACTCAGTGAAATAAAGCTCAACTCAATAATAAGATACTCGACTCTAGGTACTCAACTCTGGATACTCAACTCAATATAAAGCAACAATACATAATGCAATATATGTAAAGCTTTTAAAACAGTAGAAATCAACTCAATGTATTGAAAAAATGCAATAGTAACTCAGTTTGTATATATGAATAAAATATAACTCTGTGGGAGATTCTCTAACCGACAACCAACACTATGAGCTATGTGATGATACAACGTCTCGCCCACGCTGCCAGAACTGTCCTATACTTTGTCGGGGTATAAACCTCTCAACTACGTGGATCCACTAGTCTATGCTAAAAAGCATTAATGAATCATCTAAAAAGTATGACCCTTTTTACCCACGTTGGCTACATGGTTTATGGAGACTTGAGTTATCTGAACTCGTCCCCATATCGGTGCTCAATACTACTCCCAAAATGTAACTAGCTCATATGTTTAAAAACATAACTCTTTCTGTGTTTTGAGATTATTACTCAAAAAATCTCTCTTAAAAGAGATGTTATTCAAACCCTCAAAACTCTTTTGGAAATCTCAGTTTCCTCCTCTTTTAAATGTGAAAACATTTACTCTTGGAAATACTTAGTTCCCATATATTCATTTTGAAAAAAATGAACTCAACGCTACTCTTTCTCAAACTCATATGCTCAAGTCTTAAAACAAGTTTTAAAAAAAGTTTGCAAAAGACTTCTCAAAATAGGGTTCATGCGAAATTATGGGCATGAACTACTCAACTCAAAGACTCAATGATACTCCTTATCTCAAGACTGCTCGACTCATAGGGTTCATGCGGAATTATGGGCATGAACAATTCAACTCAAGGACTTCATGATACTACTCATTTCAAGAATGCTCAACTCATAGGGTTCATGCGAAATTATGGGCATGAACAACTCAACTCAAGGACCTTCAATAAATAACATGTAATAGCCCCCTGATTAGGAGTATAATCTCAAAGGGTTAGGAACTCAATACTCAAGGCTTAGAACTTGAAGATACTACTCCTCTCAAAGATACTCAACTTGTGAAGTTCATGCGGAATTTATCGGCATGAACAACTCGACTCAAGGGTCTACATAACAATATGGAACTCATGTATACGACTCTTCTCATTCTCATACTTACTTCCTCAAAGCTTAGCTCAAATCGATAGTTGATCTCAAAGGATTCACAATTAAACTCAAAGACTTTCTTGAACTCTACTCTTAACTCTTTCTTGAATTTGAATTATGA
>JAJONR010006215.1:0-35856 GCA_029582245.1 Solanum etuberosum | reverse complement strand
ATTAAATCTGATTTGGTAAGGAAAAGACCAAAGTACCCCTTACTATTTTCGGGTAACTTTCCTTAACTGGACAGCCTGACTTCAAAAGGGCATAACTCACTCATCCGACCTCGAAACTTAGCAAACTCGGTGGCGTTGGAAAGATAATTTAAAAACCTTTCATTAGCTATCTTGTAGCCCACGTAAATCATCTTGTACTGAGATTTATGGTCAGTTGAAGTTGACCCAAATCTCATAACTTAAGCATAACTTGCAAAATTTTAGATTTTGCTATTTCCAATTTAGTTTTCTTTGGAACTCAAGGTGCTACATCTAGTGACCTTAACACTTAAGAAATTTTAAATTCCTTGGTAAAAAGTTACTCACTATGAAGGATGGTTCAAGTATTAGCTCAAAAAAATTCTGGGGTGTTACACATTATTTCCAAAACCTAAAAGAAATCACCAAAGTTCATCCTCTCAAATATTTCCCTCTCTAGAAACTTGAAGAAGAAGAAGAAGGAGATTCAAGCAAGGGTTCAAAAGAAAGCTTTCATACATCAATTTCTTTTGGCTTTGATAGTAAGGTATAGTAGCTTTCATCCATGGATACCTTTCATCCATGGAGTTCCCTCAAAATCACAAATTTCAAAAATGTAGAAATCCCCAATTGTTAGGGTTTGATTCAAAAGTCATGGGTTCCTTTCTAACTTGATTTTAACGATTGAATTGAGTTATATTAAGTATGAATTGATGATTTCCTATGATTTTTATAATGTTTCCCCATGAACCCATGTAATTCCCATATTTCTCAAAGTTGATGATATGATATGGGTGTTTGTTAATGAAAGGGAAATTTTATGAATTTATGCATGAAGTGATAGAATCACATGAGTTATAATGAAATCCAAGTCTAATGCTTGAATTCTAGATGTGGTGGTTGAAAGTAGGCTTTGAACCTTGAAAAGGGCAAAGTATCAGATTATGCATGTCTTTATCAAATCTATGAAATTGCTTTAAGGACACTTTGAGAGTGAAGTGTCAATGATTATGATATTGTTGTTGTTGTGTTGTTGAAAGGACATTATCATAAACACATATGAACATGATGTGAAAGGTTTCCTCACATGATGAAGATTCTAAGGTTTAAAGGCTTTCTCACCTAATTGAATCAAATAATTACATGTAGACATGGACGATGAAAGGTTTTCTCACGCATGATCTAAAGAGCTATCCTAATGAACTATTTTGATTGGTTGTCCAAGGGACCTCCTTCCATGAGACATGAGTTAAGTTAAGACTAAATAAATACTTCGTGGGATTTATGCTTAGCACCGAGTGGATATTGAATATGAGATGGAAGCTCTTCTGACAGAAAGGTCGGGTTTCTAAGAACAATCTCATGAGATGGAAGCTCTTTCAACAGAAAGGCAGGGTTTCTAGTAAAAATCTCCTTATCCCATAAACTACGTGCCCCGTAGGATATTTAGCTAGTGGATCCACCTAAGCTAACAAACCATAGTTCTACCTTAGGCAAGTAGAATACCCTTTCGGTGTGGGAGACACCGGGTGATCATGTTATAGCTCGCAGGGTATCAATGTCGGTTAAGGCTTATTCCCACTATAACAAGATAATAATGAACTAAGGCATGCTTAAAGAAGTATTTCGTAGTCTTCAAAGTCTTTAAAGATGATGCTAACTTGCATTGAAGATGATATTATGGCTTATGTTTTCCAACTCTCTCATATGATATTTTAACTTAGCAAGTCGCATGTTATGAAATGAAATGTCTCTTTTAGCATGTTTTAAATGTTTTTATGCATAGTTATCATACTTAGTGTATTTTTATACTAACACATACTCTTGCCTACATTTTCCTCAAATGTAGGGTCCGATACTCAAGGTGGTCAATTTTGTGGCTAGAGCTTGGATTTGATTGTTTTCTCGAACTTGGTGAGTCCTCATGGTTCGAGGACAGATTTCCTATGTTTAGTTTATTTCATGTACTTTCCCTTTTGAACATATTGTATGGGCTAGGCCCAATTTCATTCGATATTGTAATAGATGGCTATGACAAGACAAAGTGTCTAGACTTCCGCTTTCTTTTATTTTTAGAATTGAAATGCGTTTTACTCTTATTGTTCTATTTCTTATGTTATGAGGACTAAGTGGATTGTATGGAGTCCTTCGGGGTTCTATACACCATGTTACATCTAGGAGGTATCCCTGGGTCGTGACACTCGGCATAATAACACTAGCCGAAAAAGACCTCAGCATCATAACACTCGACGGCAAAGACCTCGGCATAATAACACTCACCGACAAAAACTTCAGCATCATAAGACTCGCTAGCAAGGACCTAGGCATAATAACTCATCACATGTGTCTTGCTTTCAAGCATTTCATCAATCAATCATCAAGGGTCACAATAAGGCAATTAACATTATCATGTTCATCACATAGCCTTTTTCATTTCAACCCTCTTTTATTTATTTAGATATAACAAGTGGGCAATTAAAACCCTTCACCTCATTCCCATTACTCCCAACACACAATCAACGAAGGAAGCATATGAATTCAACTAGAATACAAGGTTTAGGAAGCCACTTGCCTTAAATCAATCAAAAATCACTCCAATAATTGAGTCTTCCCCTTCCGAATCACTTCCAAAGCCACACAATCTATAACCAAGAAAGCATTCACAATCACTTTTTGGAAATAACAACACCCAAAACCATTCCCTTGAAAGGGGGGTCAATTAACACAATACCCAATTCTAAAAAAAGGTTTGAATCCGAAATTTAATACTTGACAACATTACTCAAGGTTTTAGGAACTCATTAGGAAAAATCATTTTGAAAAAGGAATCAAAACCATTCAAAATCAACTTTTTATTAAATTATTAGGTTCTTGAAGATAATCCAAATTTCTCATTTCAAAGCTTGATTTGAACACATAAATCCATAAATAATATTGGGTAATTGAAGATTTAGAGTTAAGAATTGTTATCCAAAAGTTTTTACTCAAAAACCTGGTCCTAATCGCCTCCCCAACGCTCTCAAAACTCAAAAATGGTGAAATGGGGGCTTAAACCCCAAAATGATAGCAAAACCCTCTCAGGTGTCAGTGTTGCTTAAGCGAACCAGGTTCAGCTTAAGCGAACCCCGTAAAAGCTGGGGGTCTCGCTTTTGCAAACCAGGAACATCGCTAAAGTGAACCTCGCCAATACAACAATCTCGCTTTTACAGACCTGGTTCCGCTTAAGCGACCATCTCTAAAGCGAAACAGGTTCTGCTTAAGCGAACACTGCAGTACAAGAAACAATATCAACCAACAAAAAAATATCGAAAGGACCTTCAGAATTTGTTTGGAACCCCGTTCACACAAACCACATAAGCAAGTCAATTATACTCGACGTTCTGGACTCAATGAAACCATCAAAATATGAATTTGAGGTCTCCTTTACTCGAAATACGTGAAAACCATAAAAAACTAACTCACGTCTTAAATGACTAAAAAAAGATCGGGACCACTCAAAAATCAATCAAGACTAGGCCTAAAATTATCCACCGAATCCAATAAAACTCTCGGAATTCTGATCTGAGCATCCAAACCCCAAATGTTGACCAAAGTCAACCCAAACGCTAAATTTTCATAATTTCACAACCTAGGACCTCAAATCCTCAAAAGACTAGAAAATAGAAACCGACAACTCTCACGAATAAGATTTCACATTTCGGGACTAATGGAATCGACGAAATTCCAGTCACACACTCGAAACCCCAAAAGACACTGAAAACCACTTTTTTAACAAATTAGCCTTTCAAACTCAAACTTATCAATTCTCAACTTTTAACTCAAAGTTCAAAAACAACTTTTTAAGACTCAAACATAGGAGACTAGGTCAATATCAGGAGGGCAAAATGGTAAATTCATGAAACTTTTCAAAAATGACCGACTAAGTCATTACATTATCCACCATTAAAAACTATGTTCGTCCTTGAACATAAAGCAAATGAAAGTACCCGGAGCTTAAAAAAACTAAGGATATCAAGCACACATATCTGACTCCTTCTCCCAAGTCGGCTCACCAGCTGAACGATGTTTCCACTACACCTTTACTGAAGCAATATCTTTGGTCCTAAGCTTTCAGACCTGCCTATCCAAGATTGCTATAGGCTCCTCCTCAAAAGAAAAGTCTTAACCCACTCAACTGAATCAAGAGAAAGTACATGGGACTAATCCGACACGTATTTCCGAAGCATGGAGACATGAAACATGAGATGCACAATTGACAAACTAGGTAGTAAGGCCAACTTATAGGCCACCTCTCCCACACGGCTCAAAATCTCAAAGGGTCCAATGAATCTAGGGCTAAGCTTGCCCTTCTTTATACCTCATCACACCCTTCATGGGTGACACTCGGAGCCAAACATGATCACCTTCCATGAACACTAGGGCTCGAACTCTCTGATCTGTATAACTCTACTCTCGACTCTGGGCTGTCAACAGTCTACCCTGGATCATACAAACCTGCACCATAGAATCTCTAAGAAAGTCTGTATCCAATGAGTCCATCTTAGCTGAATCAAATCGTCCGATCGGAGATCTACACCGTCTGCCATACAATGCCTCAAAAGTGGCGTTCTGAATACTGGAATGATAACTGCTGTTATAGGCAAACTCTTCTAAGGGACAATGTTGATCCCATCTAGTACCAAAATCAATCACATAAGCTCGAAGCATGTCCTCCAACACCTGAATTTTCCACTTAGACTGACCATCTATCTGAGGATGAAAGGTTGTACTCATATCTAACCGAGTACCCAAACTTTGTTGCAAAGCTTTCCAGAAATTGAAAGTGAACGATGGACCTCGATGAGAGACAATGGAAATTGGGACTCCATGCAATCGCACAATCTGACTGATATAAAGCTCGGCTAACTTCTCCGTCGTATAATTCACCCGAACTGGATGAAATGCGCGGACTTGGTCAACCAATCAACAACCACCCAAATGGAGTCATAACCACCCACGGCGGTACGTAGTACGAAAATAACTAAGAACTTTTCCTTATATGCTAAGGAAGAAAACTCAGATTTGCATCCTTCTAAGCTTTGGATTTCAGATTTGTTAATCAATTTTGCTTGAAATGGAGTTCTCCTACATGTGTATTGTCTTTATTTAATAGATTATGAGTAGCTAAACCTGTAACTAAGGGTGTGTATACATGATGTAAGTGTAACACCCAATGAGTATTGATTAACTAGTTCTAAAATTTATTGTTATCTTGAAGCTTTAATCTATAATCAATGGTTACAAATATTAATTGAGCTCTCTAACACTATTTTGACTTGAAAAAGCAAAATGAAGTTAAATAAAACTTTAATAGTGAGGATTTGGTGAAATTAATCTATAAATTTAAGGTAAAAATAAACTAATCCGATTAGTTTTTTATTTAATGATTTTTGAATTAAAAATAATCTATTTACACAAACAATATTTGATATTTTATTAATAAGAATCTTAGGGGTCGTTTGGTAGAAAAACTAATAACGCAGGGATTAGTAATACAGGGATTAGTAATGCATGGATTAGTAGTGCTGGTATTAGTAATGCAGGGTATATTTTTTATTAAGTATTTGGTTCATTGCTTCCCAACTCATCTTGTGTTTGAATTAAAACTCTACAAAAAGCTTCTTTCCAATTATATCCTTGAATTATTATGAGATTTTATATTTTATGTAATCGGGACAAAGTAGATAATTGCCGGACAATATTATTTTTCTATGGCCTTCTAACTAGCTAGGAGAAGAATAATTTTGTTGTCATATTGCTATTTTCTCACTTGAATTATTTGAGGGTAAATATTGTCATCTTAATAAACTAATCACTTAAAAAATGTAAGTTTTCAATTTAGAATAGACAAACCATCTAATTTAAAATCGAAAAGACGGTAAACAATAGTAAAATCGAATAAATCATCTATATTTATACATAAAAATTACAAGTTGTAGTTTTAATATGTATGCAATTTATAAATTGTTTAAAATAAAAATAATTAGAAACCACCACATATAAATCAACAAATAATATATTCAATTACGATCACAAACATCATGTGGTGGTATATTCGCCTTTTCAATTAGTAAATGTTAAACAACTCACATTTTAAATATTGTATTGATATGTATTACATTTATTTATCAACAAACAACTCTCTCTAAAGAATTAAATTTGTAAGCTAATTTATTTAAATAAATTTACTAGTACAAATGTAAAATCAAGAAAATAAATAAAATGATTAAATGATTTTAGGGATATTTTTGACTTTACATAGATAAACCCATGGTATTAAATCCAATGTATTACTAATACCACAAAATGGAAGGTATTAGTAATACATCCTATGATACCATATAGGGTGGATTAGTTATACTTAGGCCCAAAAATTCTACCAAACATAGTACTAAATAATATCATACATAATACATGGACTATTTCTCCCAATTCTTCCTACCAAACGAACCCCTTAGAGTACAAGATAATCCAAGTGACATACTGATCATATTTTTTATGAGAAACTTACATAAATATACAATATTCAGAAAATATTTACCATTTATGGAAATAACATTTTCTTTTCATTTGATCACTTTTAATACATTTATAATACAATTTTAATACATATTACAGAGACCAATTTATTGTCACGACCCAGACCGTCGTGATTGGCACCCAGACTAACCCTCTGATGGGAGAACCATTACTACAACCCGACTAAATAAATTAACAAAAAACTAAGCATTTAAAGATACAGAAGTAGGTTTAAATGACTTAAAGAAAT
Organism: Solanum etuberosum; assembly: GCA_029582245.1. Lineage (NCBI taxonomy): Eukaryota > Viridiplantae > Streptophyta > Magnoliopsida > Solanales > Solanaceae > Solanum > Solanum etuberosum. Next base: position 29,030 of record JAJONR010006215.1, on the reverse strand, counting down.
TATGGAGTTTCCATAAACTCCGGAAGTTTGAATAAACGACTAACAACTATTGCGGAAAAACAATCCCTAGAACCTGAAAGTCATTGTACCAAAACTACTAACCAGCAAGTCTAAGAAAAAGGGGTACAACTCCAACCAACATAAGAAATATCTAAACACTAGTCTGAGTCCGAAGAGAATGGATTAAACAAAAATGAAAGATCCATGGAAGCCTGAAAGAACTGGCTCACCCTCGAATCCGGTCTCGATCACTGATCTCCTAGCTGAGGTCTATCAGTAGCTGCCTGAAGATGTCCTGTACTCAACAAAAAACGAGAAAGTGCAATATCAGTATACAAACCACAATGTACTGGTAGGATCACGCGGTTATTCCAGTAGGCAAAACATAGGCAAGCAATCACAACACAGTAAACACATATACAAAATATATAGATCAGTTATCATTTCAAAAGCAACATACAGTTCCCAATATCAATGACAATAGACATGAATGTAATAATCACAATGCTTCTCTCATGGAACCCACACCCAAACTGTTAGTGTGTCGGAACGTGACACCCGATCCGATATATGTGTTAGAATGTGACACCCGATCCAATATATGTGTCGGAACATGACACCCGATCTAATATATATGTCGAAACGTGACAACCGATCCAATCAGCACAACCACAATCACAATCACACCCATAATGAACATTACTCTTACTCATACAATCAAGTATTAGGTTCATGGCATGCAATCTTTCACACATACTAATTTTCATTGGATTTGATTCGTATTTCCGTATTCACATACATGCATGCATACAATGAAGCAATTAACCGGCATATATCACACAAACAAGAAATCAAACCATCACCTACCTCGAAACCAAGCTTGAATCCTCCTACGACACTTGAGCCTTCTCTTTCTGAATTCGTTCAGCTTGTTCTTGGTCTAAAAATAATCAATTAACGCAAGGATCAATAAACAAGGCCTAATTTACCCGGATAATAAATAATCTATCTATCAATGGCCAAAACCAAGATCCTAATGTTCAATTAGGGCTTTTCCTACCATTAATACCAAGCCAAAACCCTCCCCCAATGATAATAACCCAAGATTCTAAGTTCTACGGATCGAAAAATAGATTAGGGGAGTAATAATCTTACCTTTAGCGTTAGAAAACGTGGAAAACTGTCAAGAAATCCTCTGGGTCGTCTCTTAGCTCTCAAGAACGAGGTTTTACAGAAAATAAAGATTTTGGGGTTTTCCCCCGACTTAAGTCACAACTGTACCGCTACAGCAGGACCCAACCCACCATAGCGACCGCGTCCTGGCGGGATTAATCCTGCCCCAGCGGCTTGCACGGAGACAGAAAGTCAGAATTTGAGTTCCAAACTTCCATTTCACAACACACCTTCAACTCTTGACGTTCAAAAACTACCAGTTCACGTTAAGATCAGTTTCGGGAGTTCTACTCACCCATATTCAATTCCGTAAAGCCGTACGGGCTCCCTAACGTCTTGGCTATCGACTCATGTGATCAAATTTATAATTTACTCTCTCATTCATTACCAGATTTCCCTAGACCTCACCTGACTCAGATTTCGTCCAAATCTGGACTAGGCTAGGAATTCCCAAGTCACTACACTTAAAGTTTTCTAGCCCAAATTATTTCTCCATTGGTTTTTCCATAACGACGGGAACATGTCGTTACAATAGATACCAATTTACCCATCACTCATCCCCGAGTGATAAACTAGGAAAAACTGGCTAAAGTAAGAGTAGAGTAGTACCTGAATTGTTGAACAACTAGGGATACTTGTCTCACATGTCCTTCTCGGATTCCCAAGTAGCTTCCTCAACCGGACGATGCTTCCATTGAACTTTCATGGACTTTATCTCCTTGGTCCTCAGCTTTCGGATGTAGCGATCAAGAATTGCAACCGGTTCCTCCTCATAGTGATGGTCTTTATCTAACAAAACTGAGTCCCATTTTATGATGTAGTCCTCATCCCCATGATACTTCTTCAATATGGACACATGAAACACCGGATGAACTCTAGATAAGCTAGGAGTTAAGGCCAGCATATAAGCCACTGGTCCTACACAGTAAAGAATCTCAAATGGTCCAATATATCGAGGACTAAGCTTGCCCTTCTTGCCGAATCTCATCACCCCCTTTATAGGTGACATTTTAAGGAGAACTTGTTCACCGGCCTGAAATTCCATGTCTCTTACCTTACGGTCTGCATACTTCTTCTGTCGACTCTGGGCTGCTAGAAGCTTAGCTTGGATGCTTCTTACCTTATCTTGGGCATCTTTCACCAAATCTACCCCAAAAGGTTTCACATCTCCATCCTCAAACCATCCTATGGGTGATCTACATCCCCTCCCATAAAGTGCCTCGAACGGTGCCAAGTCAATGCTGGAGTGGTAATTGTTATTATAGGAGAACTCACACAAAGGTAGGAACTTATACCAATGTCCTCCAAAGTCAATCACACATGCCCTCAACATGTCCTCTAACACTTGAATAGTCCTCTCTGACTGCCCATCCGTCTGTGGATGGAAGGTTGTGCTAAAAGTTAGTTGAGTGCTCAACTCCTCATGCAATTTTCCCCAAAACTTGGAAGTGAACTGCGTACCACGGTCCGAGATGATAGAAAGGGGCACTCCATGCAGCCTCACTATCTCCTTCACATACACCTTAGCCAACTACTGCGCATTATAGTCTACTCTGACTGGAATGAAATGGGCTGACTTAGTCAGTCAATCACCACCCAAATGGAGTCAAACTTTCCCAAGGTCTTGGGGAGACCAACCACGAAATCCATAGCTATCATTTCCCACTTCCATTCCAGAATTGGCAATCACTGAAGCAAACCTGCAGGCCTTTGGTGCTCATACTTTACCTGTTGAAAGTTGTGGCACTTAGCCACAAACTCAGCTATGTCTTTCTTCATGCCAAGCCACTAATAAAGTCGTTTCAAATCTCGGTACATCTTGGTCACACCCGGATGAATGGAATACCGCAAACCATGGGATTCTATCAATATCTTCTGAATCAAGTTATTCACTCGGGGAACCTAAATTCTTCCTTTAAAACTGAGCACACCCCCCGCATCAAGAGTCACATCTTGTGCCTTGCCAGACATTGTCTTCTTTCTGAGCTCATTCAAACTCTCATCCTCAAACTTTTTGGCCTTGATCTCCTCAATGAATGTGGGCCTAACCTCAATGCTAGCTAACACCCCACCTTTTTCTGAGATGCCCAACCGCATGAACTTAGACTCCAAGGTTTGAATTTCCTTGGCCAAAGGTCGCTTGGATACACCCAAGCAAGCTAGACTACCCATACTCACCACATTCCGACTTAATGCATCTGCCACCACGTTAGCCTTACCCGGATGATACTAGATGGTAACATCATAGTCCTTGAGTAACTCCATCCACCTTCGTTGTCGCAGATTCAGGTCCTTCTGAGTGAATACATGTTGTAGACTACGTTGGTCAGTAAATACCTCACACTTGATACCATAAAGGTAATGCCGCCATATCTTGAGGGCAAACACTACCGCTTCCAACTCCAAATCATGTGTAGGGTTTCTCTGATGCACCTTCAGCTGCCGCGATGCATAATCTATGACATTCTTATCCTGCATCAACACAACACCCAAACCCGAATGTGAAGCATCACAATAAACAATGTAATCTTTACCTTCCACCGGCAGTGCTAGAATAGGTGTTGTGGTAAGAAGAGTCTTGAGCTCTTGAAAGCTCTCCTCACATCTTTCAGTCTATTCGAAAGGCACCTCCTTTTTGGTCAGCCTTGTCAGATACGTGGCAATAGAAGCAAATTCCTCCACAAACCAATGATAGTAGCTGGCGAGCCCCACAAAACTCCTAATTTCAGTCACAGAACTAGGCAGAACCTAATTCTTGACTGCTTTGATCTGTTGGGGATCTACCATTACCTCCTCCCTTAAAACCACATGCCTCATAGAGGCAACTGAAGTCAACCAGAACTCACACTTGGAAAATTTGGCATATAACTTTTGCCTCCCAAGGACACCCAAAACAACACCATTCCTTTCGTGGGAATACAATTCGAGATGAAAAATTTCAAGAAACTTATTTTCTTCCAAGAAATAGATTCAGAATTAAGGTAAGGAATGATAAATATGAAAATAAGAGCTTCCGTTCGTAAAATTTGTGAAAAATGTCGACTAATCCGTAGGAGAGGGAGCATTATAGTAATTTGTTCCAACCCGAGACATAAACAAAGACAGGGCTAATCAGACTTGCCAGAAGAGCCGATGTACAAATAAATAATCTGTTTTGGCATGAAATGGATATATCCATATATCTCTGACTCATATTTATGAGATGATAAAATGTGGCAAAAGCTATACCGAAAATTAGTTCGCTTTGGAATAGACGTATTAGTTCACGTAAGGGTGCACGTAGAATACCAAAGGGAGTTATTCATGTTCAAGCAAGTTTCAATAATACCATTGTCGCTGTTACAGATGTACGGGGTCAAGTAGTTTCTTGGTCCTCAGCTGGTACTTTTGGATTCAAAGGTACGAGAAGAGGAACACCCCGTATGGCTGACCGGCGATTACTAGCGATTCCGGCTTCATGCAGTCGAGTTGCAGCCTGCAATCCAAATTGAGGATGGGTTTTTAGGGTTAGCTCACCCTCGCGGGATCGCGACCCTTTGTCCCGGCCATTGTAGCACGTGTGTATTCACATGGCATCATCAAATGATACAAGTCTTGGATAAGAATCTACAACGTACTAGAACGCCCTTGTTGACGATCATTTACTCCGACAGCATCTAGGGTTCCTCGAACAATGTGATATCTAACACCAGGTAAATCCTTAACCCTTCCCTCTCTTACTAAGACTACAGAATGTTCTTGTGAATTATGGCCAATACCGGGTATATAAGCAGTGATTTCAAATCCAGAGGTTAATCGTACTCTGGCAACAAATGTCATTAATAAAGACTATAGCAAAAGAATCCAGAAATGGTTTGAACACACCATTCATTAAACTCATGAAAGCTACAGGCGCATTGGTCAACCCAAACGACACCATAGCGGGTCCTGAATGCCGTCTTTGGTACATCCTCAGGCCTAATCTTTAACTGATGGTAACCAGACCTTAGATCAATTTTAGAGAAAATTAATGCACCTTGCAACTGGTAAAAAAGATCATTTATCCAAGGCAACAGATACTTATTCTGAATGGTGACCCTATTCAACTGTCGATAGTCTATGCACATCCACATACTACCATCCTTCTTCTTAACAAACAAGACAGGAGCACCCCACGGGTAAGCCCTAGGACGGATGAAACCTTTATCTAGAAGATCCTGGATCTAAGCTTTAAGCTCTCTCAATTCTACCGGGGCCATTCGATAAAGAGGAATGGAGATGGGGTGAGTACCAGGTTCCAAGTCAATCCAGAAATCTATATCTCTATCCGGAGGCACACCAGGAAAATCGGTAGAAAACACTTCCTTGAATTCAGATACTACAGGAATAAACTCAATAGAGGGAGACTCAACGTCAACATCCCAAACATGAGACAAAAACGCCAAACACCCTTGCCCCACCAGTTTTCTAGCCCGAATGGAAGATATGACCTTAGCTGGCTTAGGCTTGTACACCCCTTCCCACTCTAACTTTTTCCTTCCCGGAATCTCTAGAGTTACATACTTACTATTTCAATTATGCACAACATAATAGGGGGACAACCAAGTCATGCCTAAGATTATATCAAAGTCAGTCAAATCCAATATAACCAAATCAACCCAAGTTTGGAAACCCATAAACATAACATGACAAACACGATAAACATGGGTGACTATGACAGACTCTCCAACTGGGGTAGAAACATAGATGGGGGCATTAAGTACATCACAAACCGCATCAAATCCCAAGGCAAACTGAACTGACACATATGAAAGAGTAGAACCTGGATCAAACAACACATTAGCCATCTGGTCACAGACTAGAATAATACATATGATCACTGCATCAGATGTCTCTGCCTCGGTCTTGCCTGGAAAGGCATAAAATTGAGTCCTGTCATCTTGGCGGACAACCTCCTTGCCTGGCTGCGCTGCTCCTCCACCTGCATTACCATTTCCCCGACCTCCACGGCCTCGCTGATTCCCTCTTTGCCCACCTTGTGGACGTCCTCTGCTATTATTACCGTTGCCCGTGGGTACACTTGCTCTAGTCTGCTGCTGCGCGGGGTCAAACATGTGCAGATGGGGACAATCTCTTCTCATATGCCCATGTTCTCCACAATTATAGCAACTACGATCAAAAGACGGCCTGCCGCTAGCCGGAGGCGCGGCTCCCTGGCTATCCTGAATAAAATTTTGCTGTGGAGTTCCTGAGTAAGCCCATGTAGAAGCGGGCAAGGCTGACTGAATTGGTCGGGTTGTAAGTGTCGGCCTACCTGACCTCTAGAGTAGGAACCATGGAAGTTACATGTGCTCTTGGTCTTCTTAGCCAGAGCTTTGGCCTGCCCATCACGTCGAACTCCCTCTACTTTCTTCACAAAGTCTGTCACCTCATTAAAACTTTTTCCTGCAGAAGTCATGTGAACAGACAATACCTGTAATTCGGGGTTCAATCCTTTGACAAATAGACGAATCCTCTCCTCCTATGTAGTTATCAATTGTGTAGCATATCTAAACAAGGCAAGAAACTTAGACTCATAAGCAGCTACAGTCATACCACCCTGCTCCAAAGCCATGAACTCATCCTTCTTACAATCTCTCAAAGTCTAGGGCACATACTTTTCCAGAAACAGAGCATGAAACTACGTCCAAGTGAGTGGGGGTAAAACTGACGATCTGCATTCCACATAGGCGCTCCACCACTGTTTAGCCCCACCCTGAAGTTGGAAGGTCACGAACTCTACCCCATGCTGGTGTACGATACCTAAATTGTGAAGCCTCTCATAGCAATCCAAAATAAACTCATAGGCGTCCTCACTCTCAGAATCATGGAACACAGGCGGCTTTAGCTTCAGAAACTTAGTCAGCATCTCATGCTCATTACCAATCATCACAGGACTCGATAGAGGACGGAAAAAGGCATCAGTACCTACAGCTCCACCCACCCTGGGAACAGTAACAACAATGGGGGGATTGGCTGGGGGTTGGGCCGCTTGCACTTTGGGAAGGACTCTGGGGACGACCAATCCCTTCAGAAAAGACATGATCTGCTGAGCTAACACTGGGTCTAATGGAGGAATACATGTGCTAGAGCAAAAATGAAAGAAATCGTGTATGTAATCCGCCCTCAAAGAGAGCTCAGCTCAAGAGGACTACCTTCGTACATTTTTTCATTATTGCAATACAAGTAAGAGGAGGGCTCTATAATAGTTGCTAGTCTTACTTCCATGGAGTGGTAGAAAGCAAAATTGGGAGAAATTTGACATCCTGTCTTATCTTATATCGATTTTTCCCTTTTTTGTCTTTCTGTGCCATCTTCAGGCGATCGAAGACCGATTAGCGACCGACTTCAAGGAAGTGAGGGAATCAAGCCGGTGAGCCAATTCCATTTCAGGTAGGACAAGTCCATTTTGCACTTGAAGTGAGCATGAGTTTGCTTGATCGTCTGTAGGATTGGCCTCGCGAGTAGGGACTTTCTTTATTGTATCGATCTTTCAGACTGGCTCAATAGGGTCCCATACCTTTAAAAGAATAAGGCGGAGGAAGGGCTAATTCTGGAAGATAGTAGGTCCTTTCTTCAGAATAATCAATTAGGTTATCATCCTGCGCACGTGTCATGTTAGGTAACTTGACTCATTTCCATCAATGAAATGAATCAATCTCGGTATGTCACGACCCTCTGCCTGTGCATTCCCCTCTAGTCCAACATCCACCTCGTCCTCAATTTCCATATTCTCTTCTGCCTCTTCGTGAGGTGCAGGATGGGCCTCCTCTCTAGGAGCATTCTCAACTGGAGCTTCACCCCTGGCAGGTGCTACCCTTCCTCGGCCTCTACCCCTTGCTATTCCTCTACCCCTGCCTCGACCGCGACCTCTTCTTGCGGACTCCTCGGCTGGCTCATTGATGAGATCTACGGGCCTGACGCCATTGAAGCATGTGTTAACCAGCTACGGACAGAAAAGGGAAGAAGATTAGATACCAATTTGGATCGCCAGACACCAATTGGAATCAAGTCATAGCAAGAAAGGAGTAGAAAAAAAGAGACATTTTCTAAAGTCCTATAGCCTCTCGAAGAAAAGTACAGACGTCTCTGTACCATTCCACAAGACTCTACTAGACTCGTTTTGGTACAATGAGATCAACGAACCTAGGGCTCTAATACCAACTTTGTCACGATCTAGATCGTCGTGAGTGACACCCACACTAACTCTCCAGTGGGAGAACCATTACTATAACCCGACTAAATAAATTAACGAAAAACTAACCATTTAAAGATACGGAAGTAGGTTTAAATGACTTAAAGAAATTATGAATTCCCATAAACTCCGGAAGTTTGAATAAACGACTAACAACTATTGCGGAAAAATAACCCCTAGAACCCGAAAGTCATTGTACCAAAACTACTAACCAGCAAGTCTAAGAAAAAGGGGTACAACCCCAGCCAACATAAGAAATATCCAAACACTAATCTGAGTCCGAAGAGAATGGACTAAACAAAAATGAAGGATCCATGACAGCCTGAAAGAACTGGCTCACTGTCGAATCCGGTCTTGATCACTGATCTTCTAGCTGAGGTCTATCAGTAGCCGCCTGAAGATGCCCTGTACTCAACAAAGAACAAGCAAGTGCAGTATCAGTACACAAACCACAGTGTACTGGTAGGATCAATCGGCTATTCCAGTAGGCGAAACATAGGCAAGCAATCACAACACAGTAAATACACATATACATAATACATAGATCAATTATCATTTCGAGAGCAACATACAGTTCCCAATATCAATGACAATAGACATGAATGTAATAATCACAATGGTCCTCTCATGGAACCCACACCCAAACTGTTAGTGTGTCGGAACGTGACACCCGATCCAATATATGTGTCGGAACGTGATACCCGATCCAATATATGTCTCGAAACGTGACACCTGATCCAATATATGTGTCGGAACGTGACACCCGATCCAATCAGCACAACCAGAATCACAATCACACCCATAATGATCATTACTCATAATCATACAATCAAGTATTAGGTTCATGGCATGCAATCGTTCACACATACTTATTTTCATTGGATTTGATTCACATTTCCCTATTCACATACATGCATGCATATAATAAAGCAATTAACCAGCATATATCACACAAACAGGAAATCAAACCATCACCTACCTCGAAACCAAGCTTGAATCCTCCTAAGACACTTGAGCCTTCTCTTTCCGGATTCGTTCAGCTTGTTCTTGGTCTAAAAACAATCAATTAACGCAAGGATCAATAAACAAGACCTAATTTACCCGGATAATAAACAATTTATCTATCCATGGCCAAACCTAAGATCCTACTCGCCCGAATTCGATTCCGTAAAGCCGTACGGGCTCCCTAACGTCTTGGCTATCCACTCATTTGATCAAATTCATAATTAACTCTCTCATTCATTACCAGATTTCCCTAGATCTCACCTGACTCAGATTTTGTCCAAATCTGGACTAGGCTAGGAATTTCCAAGTCACTACTCCAAAAGTTTTCTGGCCTAAATTCTTTCACCATTGATTTTTCCATAACGACGGGAACAGGTCGTTACAATTATAAAACACATATAATACAAGTTTTATTGATAAATAATACATTTATCACACATTTTAATACACTTACAGTACAATGTGTCAATTTCTTATCAAACAAACATAATATATTTTAAAACAGTTATAATATATATATATATTGCATACATAATTTAATTTTAATACATATTGTAGATTTATTATAGTATTGCTATATATTGCTACAAATCATAATAAATAAAAAGTATCGCTAAAATCAGTAATTATTTATTAAAATGTACCTTTTTTAAGTAATATTTCCATTTTTTAATGATGCAATAAATTTTCTAATGAGATCACATGCATCATTAAATTCTTCCCTTTTTAGGCGAGTACAACAAAATAAATTTATCTCACCGTTTTTCAAACTGCACCCACAGATTTATTTTTAACTGTCTTTTCATTTTGTATGATCATTTTCTTTTTTAGTACTCCCTCTGGTCCTAATTATTTGTCTACTTTTTTTTTTAGTTGTTTTTAATTACTTATTCATTTTGACAAATCAAGAAAGAACAATTAGTTTTTTACCTATTATATCCTCAGTTAATTACTTTGAAAAAGGTAAAACTTTTTAAAAATCTTAAGTTTTTAATTCACCCACTTTATAATTAATAGGGGTAAAATGATAAACTCAGTATGTCAATCATTATTTTCTTAATAGGTGTGTCAATTCAAAAGTGGACAAGTAATTAGGGACAAATAGAGTATGTCCTAAGATATAATATATTTAATAATAATTTAACTTTAAATTTTTTATTTTATTTATAATAAAATTATTTATAGTCATACAAATATTTATTACTTATTTTAAATTATAATTTTTTTATTTTTAAATTTTACATTAAATCAAACTACATCATATAAAATAAAAAAAATATTTGTATTAATTCGAAAGGTACTTATTTGATTATAGTTCTCCCCCATTCATTTTTATTTATCCAAAATAATAGTTTATTTTATTTTTGGTCCACTCCTTGATATTAGAGTGTGCAATAATTATAGATACAAACGAAGCACAACTCAAGGGAATTCTTCGGTACTTTAATATGCAATGACTTTGTTTTCACGCCAAATGAGCCAAAATTGTCTTCTAAAAAGCAAAATATTCATATTTACTCAAATAATATTGTTGTAGCACGTGACTTGTCTACTAGGGAAAAGTAAATATAGAAACAAATGTAAATATTTATCTTAAATTTTAAACCATTCAATAATTATATTGAATAATGAATAAAAGTTCAAAGAGTACTCACTCCGTCTATCTTTGTTTATCCACTATACTAAAAATATAGTTATCCAACAATATTTGTTCAGTTTAAAAAATCAAGAGATAATTTACCTTTGTGTCTATTTTATCCTTGCATTAAATTTAATATATTCAAAGAATAATATAGTAATATTACTCCTATTATATATTGTTTGTAGTATCCGCATACGACTGCTCTGTGGAGCTTTTCAGATCGAAAACCTGTTCGAAAATGACTTAAGATGTATGTGAAATCAATAATGAACACATATTATTGGATAAAGAGAGTGTTTTATTTTTAGTCCACTCCTTGAAATTAGGAGTATACTAATTAGAGTGTCATTAATTCAAGGAAATTAGAATGTGCAATAATTCAAGGAAAATTATTAAATTCAACTCACAGTCAGTTCAAATTCAAAATTTAAAAACTGCAACTATACAAGTAAATACATTAATAAAAAGTGTGATATATAGACTGCACACTCATAAAGATGCATGAATATAACAACAATAATAATATGCAATTTGAGTTATTACACCTAATGCATACACATACTAATTTGTTAAGTTTTACTACAATCTATATTTGTATACATATTATATACTAGAAAAGGGGAAGCCGTGCTTCGCACGGGCCCAATTATTATTTGAAATTCGCAATTTTTAAAATACAATAATATTTGTATTTTCTACTAATAATATCAACAATTTAACATTAACATTAGAAATCAAAGGGAATTTATGAATAAAAAGATCGAGAAATAATAAGCAAATGTATTTCTTAGTTAATAATAATAAAAGATGATAGAATTTTGGACAATCAAATCAAAAGTTTAAATTTAAATCATAGAGATATTTGCTACATTTTAAGTAGTACTTATTTAGTATGATTTTTTTGGTAATGTAAATTTAGAAACGTGCATAATTAATATATATATAAATTATAAAAATTTATATATTATTTTATGTAAGATAGAAGATGGAATAATTAAAATGGAAATAACTAATACATAAATAATTAATATTTATTTAAAATTACATAGTTAGCATACCAAGGTTTTTTATTTTATTCTTTTCATTTTTTATCCTCAACATTAATTACTTATTCCAAATTATTTTTCAAAATGTATAATTATATGTAGAAGATGGAATAATTAAAATAGAAATAAGTAATTAATAATAATTAAATTTTAATAATTAATAATTATTTAAAGTTACATAGTTAGCATATCAAGGTTTTTTAATTTTTCTTTTCATATTTTATCCTCAACATTAATTACTTATTCCAAATCATTTTTCAAAATGTATAATTATATGTCAATTAATATAAATATTGTGGTAAAATAGTTATATTAATTAGAATTTAAGAAGCATATAAAATTTAAAATGAACAAATGAAGAAATTACAAATATTCAATGGGTCCTCAATTGGAAAGCAAATGGACAATATTCAAGTGGCCCAATGTTTTTTGCTATGTAAATATGTACTCCTCTGTCCATAATTACTTGTCCACTTTTAAATTGACACACCTATTAAAAAAATAATGATTGACATAGTGAGTTTACCGTTTTACCCCTATTAATTATGAAGTGGATGAATTAAAAATTTAAGATTTTCAAAAAGTTCTACCTTTTTCAAAGTAATTAATTGAGGGTATAATAGGTAAAAATAAATTGTCCTTTCTTGATTTGTCAAAATGAACAAGTAATTAGGAACAACTAAAAAAGGAAAAATGGACAAGTAATTAGATACAAAGGGAGTATAAGCAATACAATTGTTGTTATACATTATGTATTGTTAAAAAGTTAGTAAAGACTGTTATAATATATTTTGCTCGTAAGTGATCTAATATAGAAACTTATTTGTTATTTGTCTTTTTAATTTCAATTTCAATATCAAATAAATGTATAGATCGAGAGAAGAAATGAAACATATATTTCTAGATTTAAGTAAATATAATAGAGTAGAAGTAACACTAGGGGTGCTAATGGGACGGTTCGATCGATTATTTTAAAAAAATTATACCATCCCAATTTTTCGACTATTTTATAATGTATAATTAAAATTAAATTTCTTAAATCCATCCTAATCCAATTCATGTGACACAACCAGTACAAAAATTAGTGTCCCAAAAAGAATAATTTTAGCTATATATTTTTTATTTATATAGTGATATTTTTTTCATTTTTCAAGGAAATGCTTATATAATTTTACAATGGGTATTGAACCTACAAAGTAATTAATGAATACCAGCCTTTCTAAACATGCGTTTTTGGGATATATTTTGGAAAAAAGATTGAACTATTTTGAGAAAATAAAATATTTTGATACACAAAAATTATGAAAATTATTATTCTCTCCGTTTTAATTTATTTGTCTTATTTTTAAATAAAAAATTGATAACTCTTTAATTTTATTTTTCTACCTTAAAATCACAAGATTCAAAAGACATTTTTGTATATTCTTCATTTTTTTAGTTTATGACTATAAAATTTAAAAGGTTTTTTTATCTTTTCAAATTTTGTATCAAGTCAAAATCAAATAAACAAATTAAGACGAAGAAGATACGAGTAAGAATGCTCATTATATGAGTATTAAGATTAGTATTTCAAAAGGTTTATTATTTGTCAGCAAAGTACCAAAAAAGAGAAATAATTGTTGTTATATCACCAATCTCAATATGAGAAAGTTGGCAAGTGAAATGAAAATATCCAGTGGGGCCACGATAATCATAAGTCTGTGTAAGAGCAAAAGGTTAAATTGGCCAAAGGATCAAAATATTTTGATACTTACTACAGTAAAAATCAATTTTTGGTACTTACGCTACACTCTGCATGTTTTGGTACTGACATTAAGCTAACATGTTGACGGAGAGGTGCTTCACTCTCACTTCTATAATAAGAGAATACATCTGCACACAATTTGCATTTAGTTTTGTTGTTGAATTTGCACACATTTTGAATAGTCTTTTTAATTTGGATACATATGATTATGTACATAATACTTTGTTGAAGCTGAAAATGTTGCAGCAAGTTCATTTTATACACATGATATATATACATCAGACTCCACTGGTAGAAAGAATTTTGTATACAAATCTTAAATTAATTTATATTATACATATCAATCTAAAATTGATTATGCATACAATCCAAAGAATATCTTGTATACCAATCTAAAATTAACTATGTATACAACTCCTAAAATTAATGAGCAGATGTATAAAAGACACGTATGCAATATTCAAACAGTTGTATACATTACTATAAAGTATAAGAGACTACGGAAGCAACGGTTCGTCAAGCTTCCCTAGCCAGGGGAAATATTGGAATTTTCATAATTCTATGCTGAAATAATACTCTCTCTGTTCCTAATTACGTGTCCACTTTTGAATTGACACACCTATTAAGAAAATAATAATTGACATAGTGAGTTTACCATTTTATCCCTATTAATTATGAAGTAGATGAATTAAAAAACTTAAGATTTTCAAGAAGTTCTATCTTTTTCAAAGTAACTAATTGAGGGTATAATAGGTAGAAAAAATGTCCTTTCTTGATTTGTCAAAATAAATAAGTAATTAAAAACAACTAAAAAGGAAACGTGGACAAATAATTAGGGACAGAGGGAAATATTGTACATGAGTGTTTTACAATTGCACTTTTTCTTTATAGGACATAAAAGTCGGTTCAAAAATTTTTCTTTTCACTATTACCCAAATGCCTCTTAATATATGGATCCCACCCGAGCAATTTTCATTTCCATTGTCTTTATTTATGCCTCATGATTTCTTCTTAAATTCTTTTCACTTTGTTTATTTCGTGGAAAATTAACTTTTTGTAATTTAATTGATCCATTTCTTATCTTTTAGCTACAAAATATATTAGAGGTACAATTTTCTTTTTAAAAAACTAACTTAATTGACTTTTGAAATTTTATCAGTGTCACATGAATATGAATAAATGGAATAACATATATCATTAAAAATTACGTAAAAATAGTATAAAGCACAATAATTAGCAAATGAAAATATTTTGGTTTGCTCTTTAATTTCATATGTCCCATTTATATTGAATTATTTGAAAATGATGTCAAAAGATTTAAAATCCACAATAAACTAACAACTGAAAATGTTTATGAGTATTCACGTGAATTGAAACAAGAGTAACTAATATACATTATTTAAAAATGACGCAAAAATTACAACAAATTAATAGCTTTAAATGTATATATTTTATAAAACAAATTAAAAAAATTGACTGATTCTTCAAATTCCATTTATATCACATAAATTAAGATAAAAATAATGACATATATTGGGCATGTGCTGGCATGGGTACCAATATCTAGATCATTTATATGTATTATGTATACAAAACAAATGACAAGAATATAGACACATAGCATATTCATTAAATCAATTTTAGATATACATACATATTATAAAATATATGTATACATTCAATTAAATATTGACAATTTTGTTATATACATATAGTTTATTTTTATACAATTATATTTTTTTTTAAAACTATATTAATATATACAATAAGTATATATATACATTCAGTTTAATGTAGGTAATTTTGTGATATACATGTGATTCATATATACATAAATATAATGAAATTTGGTAATCTAATATAAAGTTTATTTGTTACCTATACCTCCAGTCATGCATTTGAACATTGTGAACAAATAAAACTGAAAGAAGAGAGTACTAATTATTTACTTATTGTTGTAAAATAGATGTCCACATTAATATGTCATGTGTTGTAAGTTAATTATACACACAATATGTTAAGTGGTGTATGCTAGTTAATCATATGATATACTTGGTGCCCAAAGTGTATACATGGCAAGAAGATATTCATGTATCACACTTGATACCTAAGTATATACAATTATATATACTCTTCTTCTTACTCATCCATCTTTCTTGTTATCTTAGCATTAATGCCTATTTTATAACATGTTATCAGCACAAGGCTCCAAATGCTATCTCAGGTATAATGAATACATGTCTTATATATTTTAGTTCTTACTTATCTATTGAATTTCTAGTTAGTTAACTTGATAATCCTTATTTAATATATCCGACTCTATTATTATTCTATTAGTTATATTAGTTTTAGCATGTACACAATTTTCTTCTAGCTATTCTTATATTTAAACAACAACAACAACAACAACAACAACAACAACAACAACAACAACAACAACAACAAACAACAACAACAACAACAACAACAACAACAACAACAAACAACAACAACAACAACAACAACAACAACAACAACAACAACAACAACAACAACAACAACAACAACAAACAACAACAACAACAACAACAACAACAACAACAACAACAACAACAACAATAATAATAATAATAATGTCACTATAGTATATTTCTTGAACATCTTATGATACTACTTAAATTTTTATTTATATGACTAATTCTATATACCTTGCAATAGGATTATTGTTTAATCAAAATTTTAGTATCATCATTGTTTTGGTGATTACATTAATTAATAACCAACTTGTTTTTATATAAGTATATCTTAAGGATCTACTTAAATTTATTTGCTTCATAAATTTAGTACTAGCTATCTTTGTCATTTCTGATTCATTCTTTTTCATTAGTTTTCATCTTGTCAAATTTATCAAAGCTTGAATTTGTGGCACTTGATATTACCGGAAAGAATTACTTGTCATGGGTTCTTGATGCTACATCCATCTTGACGCTAAATGTCAAGGAGATACTATTAAACAAGGAAATAAAACTCAAGTCAAGATAAAGCGAAAGTCATGATTTTTCTTTGTCATCATCTCCAAGAATGATTAAAATTGAATAATTTAACGGTGAAAGATCCGTTGAAATTATGAATTAATTTAAAGGATCGATATGACCACCTAAAGCTTACAGTATTACCGATATGAGTGGATACACCTTCGGTTTCAAGATTTTAAAACTGTAACTAAGTATAATTCTGTTATTTATGATTTACTTGAGAAAAAAATTCCACTTTTCATGCTTCAAATGTGTTGTTACAACAACAATATCGTGAAAATGGGTTTAAGAAATAGTCTGAATTAATTGCATGACTACTTGTGGTTGAGCAGAATAATATTTTATTAATGAGAAATCATGAAGCCCGTCTCACTGGGTCTGCTCCATTCGCTGAAGCAAATGATGTAGCAGCACATAATCAGTCTGAATCAAGATAAAATAATCGTCGTGACCGTGGTCGTGGTCATGACCGTGGACGTGGGCAAAGACATGGTAGAGAATGAAATAATTATTGTTATTATGGTGGAAATAAACATGAGAACAATAAAGTTTCTCAAAATAATCCTTCTTGAGACAGAGCCAATATTTGTCATGGATGTGGTATGAAAGATCATTGGGCACGTGAATGTCATCTGCCCGATCATTTTGTAAAGTTTTATCAAGCCTCTCTCAAAAGAAAAGATAATAATGTGGAGGTACATTTGACCTTTCGGGATGATGATAATTAAGCAGCTCCCTCAAATAAATATGATGATAATGAGGCGAATCTTGCTTATAAAGATGATGACTTTGAAAGCCTCCCAAATATTACTCATTTGAAAGGTGAAGACTTTATAATAGTATTGATTGAAGAACTGATCACCTTATTGGAGAATAAGATTATAAAAATAATTATTGTTTTCTTTTATGTTTGCAACTATGTTGTTCTTTTTTCTAAAGCACTATGTCGTGCTAATTTGTATATTTTTAGTGTAGCCTCTTAAAAAAAATTATATTTCTAGTTTATCATATTCTTATAATATATCTTTTATTTTTATGAAGAATATGGAAATTATCGAGTCATCAATTGCATCCAAAATAAATTATGATGATATATGTCGTATAGATAGTGCCACAACTAATTGTTGTAAAGAGGCTATAAATGATGAATTGGAATCACTAATTTCTAATAAAATTTTGAAGTTAGTTGATTTACCACCGGATTGTAAAACAATTGGTTACAAATGGGTCTTACGAAAAAAAATTAAAACGGATGGATCTATTGATAAATACAAGGTTAGACTAGTTGCAAAAGGTTTTAAACAATTACAAGGCCTAGAATTTTTTGATATTTTTTCACCAGTAGCAAAAATTACATCCATAAGACTTTTAATTGCTATGGCTACAATTTTTTATTTGCAAATTCATCAAATGGATGTAAAAGCTATTTTTTTAAATAGAGACCTAAATGAGGAAATTTATATGGATCAACCCGAGTATTTTGTTGAAGTAGGCCAAGAAAGCAAAGTGTGTAAACTTTCTAAATCCCTATATGGCTTGAAACAGGCACCAAAGCAATGGCATAAAAAGTTTGATTCTTGCCTGATTGAAAATGGTTTTAAAACAAATGAGTGTGATAAGTGCATATATCATAAGTCTTGGAATAACTCACATGTTATTATTTGCCTATATGTTGATGATTTATTGATCTTTGGCTCTAACATGAATGTTATTGATAAAACTAAAAATATTCTTAGAAATCATTTTGATATGAAAGATCTTGGTGAGACAAATTTTATTCTTGGAATAAAAATAACAAGAACATGTGATGAAATTTTCCTTGACTAGTCACATTATGTTGAGAAAATTTTAAAAAAATATAACTTTCTTGATTACAAGCATGTTGTAACTCCTTTTGATTCAAGTGTTCACTTATTTCCTGTTGAAAGTGAAAATGATGTAATAAATCAAAAGGAATATGCTAGCTTAATTGGAAGTTTGAGATATGTGACTGATTGTACTAGGCCTGATATTGCTTATGCATTAGGAGTACTTAGCAGGTTTACAAGCAACCCAAGTAATAAACATCGACATGATATAACAAGAGTTATGAGATATTTAATTGGGACAAAAAAATATGGCTTGTTCTATAAAAACTATCAAGTTGTACTTGAAGGCTTTTCTGATGCAGATTGGAACACTTTATCAGGTGATTATTGCTCTACCACTGGTTACATTTTTACTTTGGGTGGTGGTGCTATTTGTTAATAATCAAAAAAGCAAACAATAATTGCTAACTCTACCATAGAGGCTGAACTACTAGCTTTAGCTTCAGCTAGTGAGGAAGCGAATTGGTTGAGAGGTTTATTGTTTTAAATACCTTATTTTGAAAAATCAATTCCTCTTGTTTTAATTCATTGTGATAACACTGCTGCAATTGGTAGAGTTCAAAATCGTTATTACAACGGTAAATCCAGACATATAAAGGGAAAATATAGTAATGTAAGATCTTATTTGACAAGTGGTACCATTAATATTGATTATGTCAAATCGTGTGATAATCTTGCAGATCCTCTTACTAAGGCCTTAACAAGAGAAAAGATCTGGAGCACATCGAGGGGGTGGGATTGAAGCCTATAAATCCTTGAGTCATATATGAGGAAACCAACCTGGGGACTAGAGATCCTATAACCAGGTTCAAAGAGAAAAACTAATCATATGATGACTTGTTGTGAAAAATGCACTATTTATTATTCCCTCCCTGTGAAGTGAGTGCATTGTTTCCTGTAGTGATTTGTGAAGGTTGAGTTGATAAAACTCTTAATGAATATTTGTAGCCCGCATGGGTGGAGTGTTAAACTTACAGGAGCACTCTCGACAGATTTCACCTATGCGAGTATGTAAGTAGGTCGCTTCCTATGAGAATTGGGCTTATTCTCAAAAGCACTCATGAAACCGGGATATAATAAGGTCGTAACATGCTAGCTTTTAAAGATCATGTCAATACCTTGATTATTATGTGTGGACAGTGATATATTATTTCCCTTAAGCAGTCATAGTTCAAGTTTGAGATCACTGCGACTCTGGAGTAAAAGTTACCGTTTCACTAAGTGGAGGTTCAATACAGAGCACACCTTCATTATGCATAGTAGCCTTCCTTCAGCTGATTGACTCTTTAATTTAATATTAAAATGAATGGAAGATTGTTGGTTTAGAATTTTAATATTAATATTTTAGTTTATTAATTTGCTTTATTTTGGAGTTAAAAGAGTGCGAAATGTTTCAGCAGTTAGTGGGCACTTTTCATTGCTATTAGGCATTTGTGCATAATTTCTCACTTTCGTTAATCACTGTGCATATGTATTATTGTCCATTACTTGGTTGTTACAAAACGTTCCATTGGAGGTTATTTGGTGGTAACAAAACGTTCCAATTGGAGGTTACTGTTAGTGGCAGAAGGTAGTCAACCATGACCACCAATTCTTTTTTCATTCAATCTCTATTATCTCAATCTTTATTCCTCTATTATTCTTTGTAACCTATGTAACCTCTAGGTCATTTATCTTCACTATTAACTACCCTGTTATCTTCCTATTCATTGCTAAGAAGACTTTCTCAACTATAAATAGTGGTGGTCTTCATTTAGTTTGGGGTACACACAAGAAAATATAGAGTGCATAAAAGTTAGTAAAAAAAAAAAGTTCTTATTAACTGAAGGGAGGTCTTCTTTTTGTGGAGCTTTGGACTCAACTCTTGTCCAGAATTTGTTGAGTTACACTTTGTGATTAGGATGTTGTATCCTGGAGGGGACAAATCAAGAAGGACTACATGCCAGACCATGAAAAACATTTGCTGCAGTGGACTTGAATCTCCTTAAAGAGAGCAAGATATCTACGCCTCAACCTGAAGATATTTATTTCTTCATTTTATTTTCAATTGTAATCTTGTATTTATTTTATCTTGTAATTTTTCACTAACAGTTGCTTAGTGTCTTAGATGAGGCCTAGTTTATCAAATTTTGAATTTGATTTGCATTGCAAATTTAGTGGCATCTAAAAAGATATATGAATAGAGATGTGCATAACTTGATTATTTGTTACTTGTTTTGAAAGTCTAAAATAGTGGTATGTATTATGTACTTTTGGGAAACGATTGCATAAATAAACAGAAAATCAAATCTTTTCAATGATACGAAATTCTCATCACCATTGTCTGCTTGTATTTGATGAGAATGAAATCAAATCTTTTGGGTATACCTTATTTTGGATCCATTAGATAGATTCTACTCAAAACTTTGCTCAACAAATATCATAATCTCCTTTATGTAAATCATCTATATAGGTTTTATTTCTTTTTAAAAGAATGTAGGTGGGTTGAAAATAGGAAAAAGAAAATGTTGTAGTTTTTATGCTCTATGATTTTTTGCGAGGGAGATGGGTGATAAATGATGGATTAAATGAATTTGGGGAGAGTTTGATTTGGGAATGGATGAGTTTTTAAATTAATTTAGGCTATTTAAAAGCTGATCAATAGAAAATCGCCATGTCATTTAATGAATTTATTAATTGCTTTCAAATTGGGAGCCGTTAAGAATAAGGGCAATATGAAACCTAAAAGTAAACAGCGAGGGTATTTGAGAACTAATAGATGGACGGAGGATAATTTTGTACCATTTCCAATAGTTCAAGGATATTTTAGGCCCTTTTTCATTTTTTAAAAGATTGCCGATACCTACTCTTTTACTGTTTAATAAAAATATTTGGTTGTATATAAAATTACTTAAAATCTTTCATATAATATATAATTGTTTTGTACGAATTTTTTTTATGACTACGGAGGAAGTTTTTCCTTTGCTTGAACAAGTTATAACTTGTCTTTTCTCTCTTAGAATTTGTATTAAATAATTTTATTGCATCTTTGTGAAAGTGATTGTTATGAATATTCCGGGATGATGAAAAGGAAAAAGAGAAGAGTTAAAATTATTTTGAATTTTAGTGATTATATGAGGTTATCTTATGTTCTTGCTGAATCGAGTATGGTTCTCATGTAATGTCACGGTCTAAATGATTGTGAGTGATACCTATACTAATCCTCTGATGGGAGAATCATTAAGACCCAACATAGCCAATTAAAATAAATCCATTGATAAAATAGTACTTAAATCTAGGGGTGACAAAATCAAACTTAACTTGTCCATAAATTGGATTAAAACATTTCCTCAGTACTCTCCAACAACTGATAGTCATTGTACAAAACGTCTAACTAAATCAATTCTATTAGAACGTCTAACAACTGAAATAAAGACGGAATGTCCCATAGTCTGGCAGTTGGACAGGGACAACAAGATGATCCTTGGTAGCCTGAATACGGAACGCTCACCTTTGGATCAAAACTTCTAACCAAGCTAGACCTAGGGTCTTTGAGGAACCTCTGAAACCCAATATGCACTTAATAAAAGAAGAGTACATGAGAGTATCAGTACAAATTACTATGTAGTAGTAGGCATCATAGACAAACTTTAATTAGAAACAAGAAACATATAAACAAAATAGAAGATAGACGGACTTCAACACATAGACAATTCACAACCATCAAGTATAGTCATCACAAGACACCATCAACAACAAGCGGTTCGACAATATCGTGTTCAATGCATCATGAACCCAAAAAATAGTAAACAAAGTGTACACACATACTAAGGGGCTTATTTATATCAATAGCCATGATCTACAGGGTGTAGTATGTCATGCCTAGAGCCTACACCCTGGACATGGCTGGCACTCGAGAACCATTTCTAGTCCCCAAGTGAACCCTTGGCCTAGCTGACTACTTAGCGAAAGACTTACTTAAGCGATAATAGGCTTAGAAACAAAATTTAGAACATTCAAACTCAAAAGTAAATACTCAACTCAAACAGTCTGTAAAATACTTAAAAATATAGGTATAATAATTTGCAAAACATCTCAAAGAAAAGCAAATACTGAGAGACTTCTCAACTATATCTATATATGAAGCCTCTATAGTTCAACATGTATATCGGAACAAGACCCACGACACCCTAAAATGACTAAACTGAAAAGAAAAGTGGAGTCCTCCGGAAGGCAAAGAGGCTCACCAAAAGCTAACTAGAGTGCAAAATGATCTCAATGAAACATATGTTGATGATCCTGTAAACCTGTATCTGCATCATTAAACTATGTAGGTCGAATGCCATCAGTACATTGAATGTACGAGTATGTAATAAAGTTGAATGAATAAATAATCGAACTGATAAGGCTGAAGAACTACTCACCTCAACTCATCTCAACTCAACTCAAAGCATAAGTAAAAGATAGAATGTTCAAAGCTTTACAAGTAAAAGAGGCTAAATCAAGGATGTATAAGAAAATACAATAAAATACTCTTTAATCTATTAGGGAGATTCTCTAACCGACAACCATCACTATGAGCAACGTGATGATACAACGACTCATCCACGCTTCCAGAACTCCCCTATATCTTGTCGGGATACAGAACACCTCAACTAAGTGGATCCACTAAAGCGCTGCTCGAAAGAAAAAAGGAGTCGTCTAAAAAGTACGATCCTTTACCCATGTTGGTTATATGGTTTATGTGGATTTTGAGTTGTCTGAACTCATCCTCATATCGGTGATCAATACTACTCCTAGTAATATACATAATCATGCTCAAATGTATAAAACATACTTTTTCTCAATTTGAGGTAGTTGCTCAAATTATCCTCTTAAATGAAGTAATTTCTCTGAAGTATCTCTGAAAACTCTTTATGAAAAATAAAGTTCTCTTTATTAATGTAAAAGTAATACATTTGGGAATCAATTAGTTCCCTTAAACTTTACTCAAAAATCTCTCTTTAAACTTTACCCAAAACTATTCTTTTACTTTCTCAGAAAATTAGTTTAAGACAATTGTTTGATTAAAAATATTCTCAATAATAACTCTATGAAGACTCAAATACTAGGGTTCATGCTAACTAATAGTCATGAACAATCAACTCACGAATATCAATGAAAAGCATATAGCAATTCCAAAATTAGGAATAAAAACTCAAAATTCAACAACAACTCATCTCAAGAATTATCAAAACTAAGGATGTACCTTAGATTATCTCTTACTGATAGAAAGTAGATATAGGGCGTGAGGACGAACTCAGTCCATCACTATATTAGCCTTAAATATCTTGAAGAACAAAGTTCTTGATGAAATTGGAAGCATACTTGAAAACCCTAGCTTTCTCCTCTTGGATCCTTGCTCTAAGACTTGGAAGCGTTAATGAGAATAATAAGGAGGATTAATATTGTTTAGGACATTATTTAGGTGTAAAAACGTCGGGGTTTAGGCTTAGAAGGGGTGGAAAAAGACTAAAATACCCCTCTTAAAATTGGCAAAACCCTTCTATGGGTCTATCTACGGTTCGTGGTTTGTTCTACGGACCGTAGATCCCATCCGTTGAATTTATATTGAATTTTACGGCTTAAAATCTTATTCTGCGGGTCTAATCTACAACCCGTAGAAATTCCTATGGCCCGTAAAATGGATCCGTAGATATTAGACCCCAAAATATGACTTCTTTGTAATTTTTGACGAATTGACTACTGTACATGTCGTCGAAATTTTCACGGTCCGTAGAAGAAACTCATAGGAATCGCTTCAGGAAACTCTAATGTGACAAGTTCTGGTAAAACGGTCATAACTTTTAACTTCGATCTCGAAATGAGGCAAACTTGATGGCGTTGAAAAGAGGACTAATAGACCTTAAATTTGATAAATAACGGGTCACCTAATTCATTTAAAGTTTACCTAGGTAGAATCTTATGTCAAAACTTAATCGGTGAGGAAGTTTTCAACTCAACTTTGTGCTAGAGTATTCTAGTGACCTTAATTCATATCCAAATTCATTCTCACACTAAAGAATTAACCTTAACACCTAAGAACATTTTAAGAATCAACCGATATGACCTTATACATAAGTGAAGAATGGTTTAGGTCTTAACTTCGAAATTTTTGGAGTGTTACATAGGGGACTAACTTTATCCGTGTACCATACTGGCATGTATGTCAGGACCCAGACCGTCGTGATTGGCACCTACACTAACCTTCCGATGAGAGAACCATTACTACAGCCCGACTAAGAAATTTAACCAAAAACTATGCATTTAAAGATATGGAAGCAGGTTTAAATGTCTAAAGGAATATGGAGTTCCCATAAATCCAGAGGTTTAAGAAAACAACTAAACAAACTATTCTGGAAGTTTAACCCCTAGAACATGAAAGTATTGTACCAAAACATCTAAAGTGCAATAAGTCTAAGAAAAAAGGGTGCAACTCCGAACTAATATAAGCAAGCCTATTTAAATAGTCTGAGTCCGAAAAGAAGGGACTAAACAAAACTGAAGGATCCATAGCAGCCTGAAAGAACTGGCTCACCCTTGAATCCAGTCTCGATCACTGATCTCCTAGCTGAGGTCTATCAGTAGCCGCCTGAAGGTACCCTGTACTCAACAAAGAACGAGCAAGTTCAGTATCAGTACACAACCACAGTGTACTGGTAGGATCACACAGCTATTCCAGTAAGCAAAACATAGGCAAGCAATCACAACACAGTAAGCACACACATACAAAATACATAAACCAATTATCATTTCAAGAGCAACATACCGTTTCCAATATCAACGACAATAGACATGAATGTAGTAATCACAATGGTTCTCTCATGGAACCCACACTCAAACTGTTAGTATGTCGGAACGTGACACCCGATCCAATATATGTGTCGGAATGTGACACTCGATCCAATATATATTTTGGAACGTGACACCCGATCCAATAAATGTGTCGGAACGTGACATAAGATCCAATATATATGTCAGAACGTGACACCCGATCCAATCAGTTCAACCACAATCACACCCATAATAAACATTACTCATAATCATACAATCAAGTATTAGGTTCATGGCATGCAATTGTTCATATATATACTCATTTACATTAGATTCGATCCACATTTCACTATTCAAATACACGCATGCATACAATGGAGCAATTCACCGGCATATATCACACAAACATGAAATCAAACCATCACCTGCCTCGAAACCAAGCTTGAATCCTCCTATGACACATGAGCCTTCCTTTTCTGGATTCTTTCCATCTACAAATGAATAATTTAACACAAGGATCAATAATTAAGGTCTAATTTACCCGGATTATAACAAACCCAATAACCCAAGACCAAACACATGATCCTAAGGTGCAGCTAGGCTTTTTCCCACCATCAACTTCAGGCCAAAACCCCCCCCAATGATAATTACCTAAGAATCTAAGTTCTACGGATCGAAATACGGATTAGGGGAGTAAAATCCTTACCTTTAGCACCAAAATTCATGGAGAACTATCAAGAAATCACCCTGGGTCGTCTCCTAGTTCTTAAGAACAAAGTTTACAGAAAAATAATGAAATTAGGGTTTTTTCCCGACTTAAGTTGCGATTGGCCCGCTACGACGGACCCTATCCCGCCGCAGCGGCCCTGTCCTGGCGGCTTGCACGGAGACAAAGAGTCAGAATTTGAGTTCCAAACTGATATTTCATAATACACCTTTACGCTAAGATCAGTTTCGGGAGTTCTACTCCCCCGAATTCAATTCCGTAAAGTCGTACGGGTTCCTTAATGTCTTAGCTATCTACTCATGTGATCAATTTCATAATTACATATCCCATCCATTACCTCCTAGACCTTATCTAACTCTGATTTTGTCCAAATCTGGACTAGGCTAGAAATTTCCAAGTCACTACTCAAAAGTTTTCTTGCCCAAATTCTTTTCCCATTGGCTTTTCTATAACGACGGGAACATGTCATTAAAATAGATACCAATTTATCCATCACTCGTCCCCGAGTGATAAAGTAGGAAAAACTGGCTAAAGTAAGAGTAGAGTAGTATCTAAATCATCGAACAACTGGGGATACTTGTCTCGCATGTCCTTCTCGGTTTCCCAAGTAGCTTCCTCAATCGGGCGATGCTTCCATTGGACTTTCACGGACTTAATCTCTTTGGTCCTCAGTTTTTGGATATCACGATCAAGAATTGCAATCGGTTCCTCCTCATACTGAAGGTCCTTGTATAACAACACTGAGTCTCACTTTATGATGTAGTCTCCGTCCCCATGATACTTCTTCAACATGGACATATGGAACACTGGATGAACTCCCAATAGGCTAGGTGGTAAAGCCAACCTATAAGCCACTAGCCCTACACAGTCAAGAACCTCAAATGGTCCAATGTATCGAGAGCTAAGTTTGCCCTTATTACCGAATCTCATCACTCCCTTTATGGGTGACACCTTTAGAAGAACTTTCTCACCAGCCTGAAGTGTCATGTCCCATACCTTACGGTCCGCATACTTTTTCTGTCGACTCAGGGCTGGTAGAAGCTTCGCTTGGATACGTCTCACCTTATCCTGAGCATCTTTCACCAAATCAACCCCCAAAGGTTTGACATCTCCAACCTCAAACCACCCTATGAGTGATCTACATCCCCTCCTATAAAGTGCCTCTTACGGTGCCATGTCAATGCTGGAGTGGTAACTGTTATTATAGGAGAACTCACACAATGGCAGGAACTTATCCCAATGCCCTCCAAAGTCAATCACACATGCCCTCAACATGTCCTCTAACACTTGAATAATTCTCTCTGACTGCCCATCCGTCTGTGGATGGAAAGCTGTACCAAAAGTGAGTTGAGTGCCCAACTCCTCATGCAATTTTCCCCAAAACTTGGAAGTGAACTGCGTACCACGGTCTGAGATGATAGCAAGGGGAACTCCATGCAGCCTCACTATCTGCTTCACATAAACCTTAGCCAACTGCTGCGCATTATTTTCTATTCTGACTGGATTGAAGTGGGCTGACTTAGTCAATCTGTCAACTACTACCCAAATGGAATCAAACTTCCCCAAGGTCTTGGGGAGACCAACCACGAAATCCATAGCCATCCTTTCCCACTTCCATTCCGGAATTGGCATTCGCTGAAGCAAACCTGTAGGCCTTTGGTGTTCATATTTTAACTGTTGACAGTTGTGGCATTTAGCCACAAACTTAGGTATGTCTTTCTTCATGCCAGGCCACCAATAAAGTCGTTTCAAGTCTCAGTACATCTTGGTCACACCCGGATGAATGGAATTCTTATATACCGTGAGTTTATAGTATTTTTGATACATTTCACTTATAAGTTGTGTGTGTCTAGAGCTATATTGTGTTAGAATTAATGCTTATGTGCTATGTTTGCAGGAAATAGGCTTGGACGCGGTTGATGGAGACGAAAGCTAAAATTATGCAGAAGGGGCCACCCACGAAAGTGATCCACGGACCGTCGATGGGCAGGCGTAGATGGAGCATCAGGAAAGTCTGACCAAGTATCGAAATACGGAGCAACTGACGAACCGTAGGTCTACCCACGGGCCGTCCTACACATCCGTCGTTAATGATCTGGGAGTTAAAGTTCCAGTACCTGATGAAAAATCCTAAGTATGGAGCCACGGAAGGGGACCTACGGACCGTAGGTCGACCCACGGTCCGTAGGTTGAGTCATCGAATGAAGCCGTGTTCCAGAAGTTTATTTTCTTATTTTGTTTCCTTTTTATTTGGGACTTGTTTTTCTATAAATAGGGGTTATAAATCTCGTTTTAGGAGGTTATACATTATTGTAAACTCTTAGTTTTTGGTGTTTTGGGAATTAACTTGTAAACTTTAGCAATTTGATTTCCGGAATTCGTTTGATAAGATTTTGACTTTGAATTTCAATTCAAGATTCGGGTTTTCGTCTATTCTTCTTGTAAGTTCATGAATTTTTTTTACCCAATTATGAATTGTGTTCTTTCAAGAATGAGTAGCTAAATCCACAACTAGGGTTGTGGGAACCATGAGCAATTAACAAAGTATGAATAATAATTAAGTAATTCTTGAATAGTGTTTATGCATGTATTATTAATTCTTTCGCTTAGAAGTCTTTTTAACGGTGCGCAATGTTAGAACTCACCTCGTTGCTACTTGCTGGACCAAGGAGGTAGTTAATGAGAAAAGAATTAACAACAGAGATTTAGTGGATGCTATCTAATAGTCTAATGTCAATTGGTGCGAGGGTGAAAACTAAGCCATACATTGATGTGATGTCTAATCTGAGGTAAAGGTAAGGGTTAG
>JAJONR010006214.1:0-34453 GCA_029582245.1 Solanum etuberosum | reverse complement strand
ATAAAATGATAAATCAAGAATATCTAGATCAATGGATAGAAATAAAGAAAGAAGTAGATAAACTACAAGACCTGATAAAGCTAGATCTAGATCTATACTTAAGAACAGAAAATATAATACATTTAAAAACTATGAACAACGACATAAATGAAATAATCCGCAAAACCACTATAGAACAAGAACTATACTCTAAAGCATTTAGTAATCAAATATGACAAACAATAAAATAAAAGCTAATCGAAGCTATATTCGACCAAACCCCCCCAAAAAGAGAAAGGTTGAGGTAGGGAGTGTTGGGAACAACTCCTTAGATTGTACAAGGAAGGTTGTAACCTTAAATTACTTGAGTTTATTGGAGAGTTTTTAAAAAATCCTACAAGAGATAGATTATGGTTTTGCCTCCCTTATGCAAGGAGTTTAGGACAATGCATAATGTATCACATTTGTTTTTCCCCATTTCAAGATTTCAGATCATGTGCAACACATAATAGTCTCGAACATGAAAACCAACCTTAAAATGCTAACATTACTTTGCACATAAAATTACTTTATAGAGAAAAAAGGTTGTTATGAATGAGTCCAACTAGACAAGAAGAAATATATTACAAATTTGGCATTCCAATTCCCTTTGGTAATGTGGCATGGTATTGGAGCCCTTTAGGTTTCCTTTGCATGTAGCCATGGATTGAAGGAGACCTATAGAGCTTCAGCTCGCATGTCCATAAATGAGTCGAGTTGAAGGCACCAGCAAAATCAACACCAGACAAAGCTAGCTGCACGAAGAGCTAACAAAATCAACGTAGTTAATCGTGCACGAGAAGGGCAAAAGAGAAGCAAGCAATGGAAGATACTTCTGCACATATTAAAACTAGAAAAGAAACTTTATGTTTAATTGAATTTCATGAAGCCAAATCGATTTTAATGTTTTTCTTACCACCTTTCCCAAGCTAACATAGAATCCTCTTCATTTCTCTTTTTCGTTTTTAAATCTTTGTAACACGATCTATATACACTTTTATACTTTACATATACATCATTATACACTATTACACATGACATATACATCCTTATACACTACTATACATTACATATACACTGTAGGTATAATGTACAAGTAATGTATATGCTTTGTATAATAATGGATAAACACATTTAACCAACGGATTATAGACGAACCTTGCATTTGGAGGCATCCCATTTAGGTTTATCCCTCCATTGAGTAGTTTTTTCAGATTTCAATTTTTCACATCATTGATTTATTGATGTTTGACTAAGGAAGAGAGACGAGCATACTAAAAAATTGGCACACAAATTAAAGATTTCTATGTGATCTCACTTATTGTAGATAGTCAGGTTTATTCACCAATACAAAAGGAATGTAAATTCAGTTAGACTTTACTTATATGAATTTAAAAAAGAGAAAAGTTATCTGGTTTATTCAAAGATCGAAAGATGGAAGATTGATTTTTATCAAATTCAGAGCTGATAGCTATTAGCATCTATCCGACTTAAGAGGAAAACAAAAATACACATTTTTACCTGGCATAGCAACACACGAAAAGAGATTTGATACATTGTTCATGTTTTCATACACCGATAAGTAACAAAATTATATCAGCTAGAGGCAACATGAATGAGAACGAGTTGATTCTAATATACTCTGGATAGTCATACTCCACAAATAATTAAGCTGCGTACAGCCTCCTTTATTCTATCAGGGTACATACTGAGGTGGTGCATGGGAGGGGAAATTTAATGCTTGCATATTTTAGAGATAATACAAGTGTTTACGTTAACGCATGCACTATCCCCTTCAAAGTATAAACACCACCGATTTGGACATGATGTTACAGAAGATAGATAGACTAATAAAGATCATTACTCAAGCAGAATCACTTTAAAAACCACTAGTTTCCCATGTGTGGATCTTTTGCCAAGGGTAGAACAAAATTATATATCTCAACATGTGAGTAAGGAAATAGGGATGGAGTTGTACAAGGTAAGAGAGGAGTTTCAAAGTGAAATAAAATACTAAGACAGGTGAGACTTACAGGAAAGTTGAGAGAGTCATATTGTCACAAGTTCAGGTTCTACACTATGATGGATGTTAGTTGTCGAATTCCAAAACCTTTGTTGAGGCAGTCAAAAGTGTTTTCCTGGACATCCATTTTCTCTACCAGTGGCAAATCAATAGTAGATCTAAATGCTATTTCAAGATCTTCCTGATTTATTTGACAATCAAGAAACGTTTTATCCGCTGAACAATTTTCATATCCAGGCTTACAATTTTGAATGTCATGATCGCAAGCAGGATCTGTATAGCCCTCAAAAGATACAGAGGGATCCTCTAAAAACCTGAAATCCCAAATCAATGACATTAGAGGGAAATAATTATCTCTATAGATAAAGATAAAGATGGTGGTGGTGATGATGATTGAGTGGGGCGCATGGATGGGAAACAGGAAAAATAACATATTGTTCGACATTTGTTTAAATGTACTGATAAGGAAATAAAAGGCATCAAAGCTACACCCAGACCCAGTATCAGTGCCAGAAATTATCAACGTATCTTGTTATAGTTATCTTATACGAAAAGTTAACGATGACTATGAGGATTGGAAGCTTGAAGCGTAATATAAAGATAAATCCTTACCGGTCCTCATATCCATTAATACTATCACTATCACCACCGTGGACTGATGAAGATCGATTCCTCTCTTGCCCAGCATCAAAACTTACTGGTGAATTCATCCCATACTGGATCGATGATGAAGAATGAAATTCTTGCTCATCATCAAATTTTAAAGATGCATCAAATACGCTTAGGTTGTTGTATCCATCCATATTTTCACTAGCACTACCATGGACTGATAACCCTACATTGAGCTGGGTTGAAAGTGAATTTTTCCCATGCTTGATCGAAGAATAAGTTGAAAATTCTTCTCCAGCATCAGAACTTAATGAATCCATCCCATACTGAAATGAAAAGAGTGTTCGTTAACTTGTAGTATAGACAGTATTAAATTTAATAATTAGTTTCTATCAAAATAGCATTCATGAGAGTACCAAAAGATAATAATGGATATTTAATTTGGCAAATCTAGGAGCCACTTGTTAAATTTGTCACTTACTACCAACATCCCCGTTCATCTTATACCCTCATATCACTCTAAAAAGGAAAGGATACAATCATATAAGACACACCTTTATGATTTTGATTCAAATCTAAGAGGACCAAACTAAATACTTATCCAACGATGATGTAATCATTTAGAGCTCTTTTTGTCTCCATCAACAATATGGAGTAATTCCTTGTTTGGAGGTCATCATCAAAATTATTAGTGCGTTAACTCAACAAAATGGGCTGTTCGGAGAAACATGATCCAAGTATACTTAATGTTTTTATTGTATTAAGAGTGGTTATTAATAAGTCATCATAACTTGCATGATGTTAATTTTGTAAAGATTCTTCTGAAATCTGCAGTTCCGTAGATCACAAAGAGAGAATAAATTACCATAATATAACTCAATGCCTTCTTCTAAGAGAAAATAGTAAAAAAGAAAAACTTCTTTACTTTTTCTTGGTAAACAAACCATATACTTCTGGATGAGGTAAAACTTAAGAGTAAACGAAGCATAAGCTAGGGGGATAGAGAATCTGAGTCAGATTACTGTTGATCAATTTATGCTACATTTTCATTGTTTTGTTAGTACGGTCACCTAACTAAGTTATCAAATGAAATCTGATAAAATGGTAAATTAATGAAAAAAATATATTTTCCTTAAGAGAAAGAAAGAAGTGTATGATGTTAAACATTACTTCAGCTGCAAGTCTAACATTGAATATCACGAAGTTACTCAAAGGATTTGAGAAAAACTGCCAAATAAGGCTTTCTTCTGAAGATGCAGCTGGTGGACAATTTGGGAACGTATCCTAACAACTAAGATATATGTACAAGGTCAACAATAAGCTAACAGCTTTGCTGCAACTCATAGGCTTTCCACATACACTAGATTAGGCATCTTCATCTCTGATGTCACAAGGGTCACGGAGTTCTGGAATATCATTCGGCTTCTTAGCCATTAAATGTCGTAGAAATGATCTCCATGTGTCGATAAGATAAAAATCACAAGATTTTCTAAATTTAAGATGCAGAAATGATCGGCATGGCAGTTGGACAATGAATTTGGCCTAGAAAGAAGAAGCTTTCACTCAAATGTGAAGTCGGTTCAAAGAAAGTTTCCGTAGGAGATATAATGATTAGTTCGATGACATAAATCTGAATTGTAAGGATTGATATAAATATTGTTTGACGGTTCTATAATAATCTTCAGACTAACATAATTACATCCAGAAAATTAGACATGATGTTGATGACAAATTGTGAGCATTCAAATGGTTCTCATATAGCTTCAATTTAAAAACTAGTTTCACATAGATGAATCTTTCTGCCAATGATAGAACAATCAACTTTCTTTAAACGGAGAGTAATGAAACGTGAAAGGAGTGGTAATAATATTGGGGAGATGCAGATTGCAGTATCTGTCTAAGCCAAAAGAATGAAGATGAAAACTTACTAGAAAGTTTAGAGATTCAGCTAACATCATATTGTCACAAGCTCCAGATGCTGATGTTGAACTATCATGGATGTTAACAAAATCAGAATGAGGAAGTATGGAACCATTGTTGGTGCTACAGCCCAAAATATTTCCGTGGGCATCCATTAGTTCTACTTGTGGCACATCAAAAGTAAATCCAAACTCTCTTTCAATATCTTCCTGATTTAATTCACAATCCAGAAACATTTCATCAGGGACAAAAAATTTGGATTCCGGCTTAGATATTTCAATTTCTTTGTTGCAAACAAGATTTGTGTAGCTCTCAAAAGAAAAAGACGGTTCCTCCAAATACCTACAGACCCCAAAAATCAATAACATGTCAGAGGCCAATAATTGCTTTTGTAGATAAAACAAAGAAAATGATGATACAATTAGAAATAGCAATAAAGATATCAACGCCAACTAGAAATTATAGACATTAAAATCTATTACTAATACGTAACAAGGAATATGATAATTGGAAGTTTGAAGCTTGAAATAAAGTTAACTCCTCACCCTAGTGGGAATGAATTTAAGTCCTCGTACACATCCATATTTTCATTATTACCACCGTGGACTGATGAGCATTGATAGAGATCTTGCCAGGCGTTAATCCCATGCTGCATCAGTGAAGAAGCCTGGAAATCTTGCCCAGTATCAGAAGGTAAAGATGAACCAAATGAAGTCAGGTCTTCGTACACGTCCGTATTTTCACTATCACAACCATGGATTAATGAACATGGATGGGGCTCTTTCCTAGCATCAAAGTTTGAAGGTAAATCCATACCATGTTGGACCGAAGAAGGATGAATATCTTCCCCAGCACTAAAAATTAATGATCTCATTCCATACTGCAATGCAAAGAGTGGTCATTACAACCTTGTAATTTACGGAAAAAAAAATGCAGTGCATAACTCTTTACTTATTGTTGCACATTATCTGTAGCCACTAATTGAAATTATTATGATTTTCTATCAAATTTTTTTAAAGAAAACAACAATCAAAAGACAAATAATGGATATGTTGAAAAGATTACAGCCAAGCACGGTACTTTATTAGCCTGTTTTCAATTGTTTATTTGTAGTTATATCATTTCCATTAGGAAATTAGCTTACAGTTTTACTGCCAGAGCATCGATATGACTCCAACACTCCTATTATTCTCATTGAAATATCACTATAAAAAATGGCAGGGTATCCATACCAAACCGGAGAATTTTATTAATTTTGTTTAAAAAACAAAGTGAGTTTAACTAAAACGGTTAAGACAAATATATAGCCAACAGTAGAGTAACCTTTTAGGCCCTAGAGCTCTTCTCCAATTAAATCCATAAAAACAAGTAAATTTGATCGGTCATAACTAATATGATGAATGGCTACACACAAGTGTGTAAATCAAAACAGAGCTATGGACTGTTGGGTGACGCAAGATTTAAGTATACCTTATGCTTTGCGATTTCGTTAAGAGATTTAGAAATTGAGTCTTCCAATTTCCTAAGTTGTTGAATGTTGTCGATCTTGTCAAGATTCTTCCAAAGCCTGCATATTACAAATCACAACAGAAAAAGAAATGTCATAATCTGGTTCTAGCACTATCTCTGAAGAGACAATGGCAAGTAAACGATGCATATCAACCTAGAAATGGAAGAAAGAATAGAATTATCATTAAGTAATTAATAAAAATGATCTAATAACAAGGGAAATTCCCGAAAGAGAATACATTTTTTCTGGAAAAGAAAGAGGGGATGGTATATGTTGAAATGTATGACCATCTCATTTGAAGTTTAAACGGTTAGATGAAGTACTTTTTTTTTGCTTTTCTATATAATTATGCTTTTGTTTAGTAAGGGAAGATATCCTATAACAAGTATGATCAATAAAAAAAATCAAAGAGGTTACCTGAGTCTACCCTCGATGTCTGAAAGTCGAATTCTTAATGAATGTGAGAGAAAATTTATATCCTATACCAATCACAAGAAATTGAGTGTTACATAACTAGCATTGCCACCAGTGCTTACAAATTTGGTAGTCATAGTGATATGCTTCTGTTAAATAAAATTAGTACCTCCGTTGTCAAATCCCTGAAAAAGAATAAGCAGAAAATTTCAGTATTGAAGTAAATATGTAAACCTGACAAGTCTTACTTGTTAAAATGAAAGGTAAACCGAACTACTTCGCAGTAAAATGGTACATACCCAGGACAGAGCTGTTCTCCGATATTTACATCGTGATCAGACTTCTTGCAAGCTTTCTTTATTGTCTAAATGTTCAAATTGAGAGAAGGTCATCACCAAAAAAGCATCTTAAATTTTGAATGCACAAATAAGTGGAAACAGGCCATTCCTATTAAAAAGGAAGGTTGGACTTACTTCAAGACACTCCATCTTCCTGTTAATCAGGTAAAAGAACAGTTCTAAGATTAACTCTTCACGCATTTAATCATTTCATCAGTACAACTATTCACATGTGTGTGTTATGGTACCTTTTTGCCCTTTCTTCTGGATTTACTTCGACAATCTTGGTAATCATGTCCTCGAAGCTACTGGAGGGAGAATAATACAATGGATTTAAAATTTATCAGTAGAAAGGCTTTCGCAAAAACTGGTCTTTAAAGTTTGCTAGATTTAAACTAACATAGACACATAATTATTAATATTGGCTATTTTATTCAGGTGGATGCATAAAGTGGTTCATATCTCATAAATTGTTAACTTGGAAGAAGTATCTTGACATTAAAAAGTAGCAATCATATTTCTTGAAACAAAGTCAATCACACGTTATTTTTCTCTCCTAAGACCTAAACCATAAAGGGATGGAAATTTTAAGGTTTAATAGTGAGTTATCGTGGTGGGAGAAAACGTACCTGCTCTCTGACTTGTATACACTAGGCTTTCCGCTTGGTGAAAACATGGCAAGAAAGATGTCAATGTCGCACAATACTGAAAGCTCATTAGCTTTCTTCAGGAGTCCTTTCTTTCGCCTTGAGTATACTCCTATACGGTTGCTACCATCCAATTTATGCAGTTTCAATTTTGCTCTCCCCATCTGCATTTCCGTAAGCACAGATTCAACTCTTTGATGCATATAACATCAAATGACTTAAGAACATACACTCTATTGAATTGTGATTTATCAATGCCCGATTCATACCCTTATTTAACAATCTTACTAGTGGATATAATTTGAGAAAAAAACAAAATTGTTTCAGTGTACCAAAATTATTATACATGTATAATCCAGGAAGTTAAGAAAAAATCATGCCACCAAAAAATGTACATGGGGGATTCTCTCCAATTTTCTTGTCAGATGCTATCACAATAACAACCGTTGTAGTACTGAGTTTCAGGTTTACCTTACCTTTGCTTCAAAGTCTCGGCGCCTGCTTTCCTACAGAGTCCAAATTCCGTGAAATTTTAAGAACAATGTCTGTCTTTCACACCACCAGCAGTATGAGGAGACCTGCCATAAAATGCAGGTGAAGAAAAAGACAAACCAGACTTAGATTTGTAAGAATTCTCACCAGAAAGACATTCCAGCAGTGAAACATTATCTTATTTGTGCACAATAAATTTTTTATTTGGATATAATTAATTAGGGGAGTGGAAGTACGACTCCCTTCTAAACTATCTAGATGAACTTGTATAGAGTGTTATTTGAGAATATCTGCACATAAACAACAAAAAACCTAGCAAATTCACCATTTTCAAGGTCAAAATATATAATGGGTGCACATGTAAAATCACTTGTACCATACATGGTTGATAGTTTGCCCTTCACTATGCCCCTGAAATTTCTGTAGGGAAGATAAACAATGATCTGTCAATACAATGATCATCCTTATATCACAAAAAGGAATAAGAAGAAAGTAGTTGCATTTAGTTCCGTGTTCAAGTATAATGCATCTTGAACCGAGGGTCTTTCGAAAACCGTCTTTCTACCTCTCTGGTAAGGCCTGCTTACACTCTACCCTCCCCAGACCCCACTTTGTGATATTTCACTGGGTATGTTTTTGTTATTGTTCAAGTATAACACATGTCTGATCCTGAAACTTTCGAAATAAACCAACCACCCTCATATAACATATTTACACAACTCTCTATGCTTTCTTGTTTGGAAATGTCATTGCTTACCAGAATTTCATATAATTGTACAAAAATAATGATGCTGTCAGTAAGCAATTCCGCCAAAAAGTATGGTGATACCTAAAAACAAAAAATTTAAAAAAAAATGAATAAAACTTGTAAAATAATGCAAATGACATTTTCCACAACAGAAACTATACATTCCGAAAATAATATCCATTGGATTAAAGCATCATGATAACCGTACCAATTTGATTAAAAGGCAGCAGCTCCATTCAGATTTTGCAATATCTGTACACCGAAAACAAAAACTAACAGTTGAAAAAATTATAAACAAACCCTAAATTAAACACCGAAAAATACATGAAAAACAAAAAGAGATAATGATAATGATGATGATGATACCCTAAGGAAGAAGAGCGTGATTCAACCCTCACAAATATTGAGCAGATATATCTCCATGCCATTTCTGTTAGAGATGAAACTCTTTGATCATAACAAAGAGAATTGGAATGGGAAGGGTAAAAAATGGGAGGTTTTTGGTTTTATAAGGCAGAGGAGGGGAGACACCACTAATCTGCGGTCATCGTAACTCAATACGATTGAATCGGAGAAGCCGTTACTCCCACCATTTTGTGGTCACTGGAAAATACAATTTTCATTTTACTTAACTATAAGCTTTTTAATTGTTTCTTAAATCACATGTTTTTATAATCATACAAATGTTATGTTATGTATAAGTTTTTTTTTTCTTTTTTAATTAAACTAGTAAAATTATCCGTGCTTCGCGCGGAAATTTAATATCACAGAATTTATAAAATAATAATCGATTAGTTAACATGTTGGCTAACCGTATTCTGAAACACGGAAAAAAAATCATTGGCTTATCAAATTATCTATCGAGCCGTGAAAAATAAAACTTATTAGTCATTAAAACTAAAACACCATATTATCTTACATACAAGACTACGTAGTAACGAACATTAATAATGTAACGGAAAATGATAATTATAACATCTTATCATTTATCCTTCAATCAATCATCTTTAATTTGATTTTTTAAATTATCCTTTTGCCTCCAGGAAGTGTTAGTATTTGATATTTTTCGGAAATTAGATGAACATCAACATGAGATATTAAATTTTCTAATAAATAAATAATACTTATCTGTACTAACAAATACTTATAACAATAACTTTGTAGAAACATAAATAACAATATTTAAAACATGTACTAAAAAACAACAATTAATATCATAAGCATAAATTAATGAATGTAAAAAAAATATCAAGATCTATAACAATAGAATGAAACAGAAAGGAAAAAATTGAGTCCACTAAATGCAAAGTGTCCCCTTAAGGAAATCATTCCCCTCTTGTACCCGAGGTTTCAAGGAATAAATCCTCTCAGGATGGAACGATTCTATTTACAAGTGTATTGATACAAAAATAATGGTGTCAATGAGCCACTCAACAGAAGCAAAGTACACGAATATTTAATTGTGCGAAAGAAGAAGAAGAAGAAGAAAAAGTTCAGAATTTTGGTTGTTTTAAAATGAGAGGAAATCCCTCTATTTATAGACAACAAAGGGTAGTGTGAACAAATACTTATTGTGCCTTGTCGGAAAAGTCACAACTCTTTGGAAAAGTTACAACCTTTTGGAAAGGTCACAACTCTCCATAAAAGTCACAACTTTTCATAAAAGTCGCATCTTTTCA
Organism: Solanum etuberosum; assembly: GCA_029582245.1. NCBI lineage: Eukaryota > Viridiplantae > Streptophyta > Magnoliopsida > Solanales > Solanaceae > Solanum > Solanum etuberosum. The sequence continues at coordinate 24,055 of JAJONR010006214.1, read as the reverse complement.
TGAAAGGGGAAGACTAGTTTTGAAAATAAATAAATTTAAAAGAAAATTCTAGCTTGTGGTGGCGCCACGTAGGCGGGCCTAGGGTTCTCTTTTATATAAATATATAACTATATGCTAGACAAAATTTCATGTAAATTGAAAATTATTAGAAATATTAGAGTAGTAATAATTAACTAATTATCCAAATATATCCACGTACTATGATATAATTACTTTTATAATGATATCTTAAAAATCACAGTCTTAACTCATTTGTACATACAAGAGAAATCTTACGGAAATATAATATGCATAATACGAATGACAATAACAACAATATATTCGACGTAATTTCATAAGTGTGATCGAGGAGAGTGGCATATACACATAGACTCTAGATTGTTTATAATAGATCATCCATTCAAGTAAAATATCTCAAAGCAACTAAGAGAAGGGGATATATCATATACTAATGAAGAAATCGTGACAGAAATATCGGATAAAAGAACTGAAGCATAACAAATAATATGATAATTGAAATAAAGAAAGTACCATATAATGATAAAATCAAAGAATAAGATAATAGAAAAATAGAAACAAAAATATTGATAAGTAAAATTATACAATACTCGACTATATATATATATATATATATATATATATCTACTAACTTTCTACGTTGATCCTAAAACTCTATATCCTCATACAATTCATCTTGCTTAATCAAATATAGAAGATGTAACTGCATTCTTCTTGAGATGACCATTCACAAAGAAATAGACAACATACACAATCAGTCAAAGAGGCAAACGCTTTGAACACCTAAATTATATATGATGAAATTTAATGATGCATATATAGAAAGCTTTAAACGATTTGGAATACTCTTAAGATTCAGAAGAATATATGTATTCTATTAACATTTGGGCTTGCGTGTGCTTTTTATTTATGAAGCTTAGAATTTAATCTCTCTGAAAATCAGGTTATAAAGAATTTATTTCTAAAGAAATACTTCTTATCTCAAGTTTTATGTCTGTTTTTTGTTATTTTATTGAGAAATATTTCTAATGAAAGAATGTCCCATTCGTATTAATATTGAATTCGGACATTATTCTGGTGCTTGCTATTACTTATACTTCAAACTTTCAAGATATCTGTCAACTGAATTATGTTAATCAATCTAGTGTTGAGCATCGACGTTGGTTTTCTTATATAATTGCAAATATAAATATTATCGAGCTAGGGTCAAGTATATCCTGTGGTTTGTGTACTTTCAAAGTTTTTACTTTAAAATACTTCCATTTGCAAAGTTATAAAGTTAATTCTAATGGCTATATATATGAGATCTATTCATTCAAAGCAAATTTGAATCTGTAGTTGTCATAAGTCATAACCCTGGATGAGGAACAAGAAACATATAGTAGTAGGTACTTTATTTTGTCAGTTGTGAAGTATTGAGTGTTTATTCTAACAACTTTTATTATTTTCATGATAGCTTTATTGAAGCATCAAACAAGAGTTTCTAAATTAGGAAACTCAATATGCTTGAAGTGGATAATGAATTAAAAGTTCATTACAACAGAACCATGAATTTGTATTTATTTTTTTCGAGAAAATTTTAGGAAGAGCAAACATAAAAATTATATTAGTACTCTATAGCTACAATTTTGCTATTTGCGCTCCATAGCCAAATAGAGCATCTGATTTGTATAAATCGCGGTGATTTGTATAAATCGGGCGTCTGTGTCTATGAAAATTGCGTTTGTATATGTATATGTTCTTTGTGTTAGGCTAGAGTGGCAAGCGAGATTAGGAGAGAGAGGAGAGAGGCGAGCGAGAGAGCGCAAAGAGTGGTGTAACACCCCGTATCCTAGACAAACCAGATTGCAGGAATCAGAAGTTGCAGTTGCCACCGACGGGCACCACCCACGGACCGTAGGTGGTGGTCCGTGGTTGGCCACCTGCAACCCCTCTCAGGAAAGTCCAGAAAATGGTTCTAAGGGTCGACCCACGGCCGGACTTACGGACCATAAGTCAGGCCACGGCCCGTGGTCTTGGTCCGTGGATCAAGACCCCCAGAACCCCCTCCCAGTATCGATTGACGGTTGACCAGAACAGACCGTCGGTCCATCCACGGTCCGTCGGTGACCCCGACAGATTTTAAGTCAGGGGTCGTTTGGTCTTTTTCCTATGCGTTGGACCCCTAAACTACGTCGTTTAACCCCTAAACTACGTAGTTTTGGTCAGTTTCAGCCTAGAAACTAAATTAGAACTTACCCTAATCAATCATTCACCAAAAACTAAGAAAACTTAGAACGCAGAAGGAGAAGAGTCGACCAAGCCCTAGTCTAAGAACGCAACGAGTTTCCATCAGTTCTGGCCCTGAAATCGAAAATTTTCTCCGTAAAATTCGTCACCAGGTATGTGGAATTTCACTAGTGGGTTCCTTTCTCCCATTAGGTCCCTATAATTCAGTCAGAATCTTGATTCCCTTGATATTATCTAGACCTAGGGTTTCTTGAATGTTAGAAATTGTTGGGTTTTAGCTGCTAGAATGATCCAAATCAGATTATTATGTTGTTGCTTCAGTTCTTGCATGAAATTCAGAACCCTAGTTGTGTAGATTCATTTAGTTCATGAATTACACATGCTAGGTCAGTTATATTCAGATATACATGCCCCAGTTACGAATGTTTCATTATCAGTACATTAATGTTGCATTCTAATATTTTGCATGTCAGTATTTTGAGCTATCCAGTATTACAGAAATTTAGTCATAATGTGTTATTTACATAATCAGTTGGGAGTAGAATTAATACCGAGTTGGACTAGGGTTCAGCGTACCCGAATAGTCCCAGAATTACGTGCCTCGTAGGATGTAAGTCCCCTATGTGGGCATCATTTTAGTGATTACGACAGTCATGCCTCTATACCTCTGGCAGGGTATATTGGGTCATCTCGATGGGGGAGTATACATCAGACTCCACATTCAGATCATGTGGTTTTATGTTGGTTATTAGTAGCTCCCACAGTCAGATTCTAGTGTAGTGACCAGGTTATCAGATACAGTTCAGTATTCAGTTTCAGCATGTATAAACTTGGTCATTGCATTCAGTTAGTTCATGTTCAGTGTTTTTAGTATAGTATCATGCTTATATCATATCATTCCTCAGTTATATGCTTTGTTCAGTTATGTTATTATTCAGCTTTACTCTATCCTGCATGCTCAGTACCTTTCAAGTACTGACACATACTCTGCGCTACATTTTCTCGTGATGTAGGTCCAGGTTCTCAACTTCCAGATCACGCATAGATCGGTTTCCGATCTTCAGCTCAGCAGTATCAGTGGTGAGTCCTCATTCTCCAAGGACGACAAACATGTTTCCTTTCAATTTTAGTCTTTAGTTTCAGTTTTTCTAGATTTAGCTGGGGCATGTCCTAGCACTTCTAGTCAGTTAGAGGCTTATTTCAGACATAGTTAGATTCAACTTTAGCATTTGAGTTTGACTTTTCAGATGTTGTTAAACTCTCAGATTTTCTATATTCAAATAGTTTATGGGTATTTCCCATCATTTCAGTTTACATCATGTTTTAGCTTCCGCACAGTACTTTCCTAATTTAGTTTATTTAGTATGCTTATGTTATGCCGACAGGGTTAACTTGGGGTCACTCGTGATCCTAGGTCCCGTGTCCACGTCTAGGGGGTAGCCTCGGGGGGTGACAAATTTGGTATCAGAGCATTAGGTTTAAGTGTCCTGTCTAAAAAGCCGCACTAAGTAGAGTCTTTTTTATGGGTGTGAAGTGCACCACATCTAACGAGAGAGAGGCTACGAAGTGTTTTAGGAAAGCCTTACTTTCTTGATATTCTTATCGTGCATTGGTATGATATCTTTCTAACTCATCGTTATGCATTTCAGATCATGCCTCTTCGTAGAGCTAACACAGCTCCTTCAGTCCCAGATTAGGAAGTTTTGAATGCTGAATTTCGGAACGCCATTCAGCTTTTGGCTTAGAGTGTGACCAACCAGAACAACCAGCAGGTTCCAGTTCCTGCAAATGCTAGTGGTGGATCAGCTGCAGCTAGAGTTCGAGATTTTGTTAGGATGAATCCGCCTGAGTTCGTAGGATCGCAGATTGGTGAGGATCCCCAAAACTTCATAGATGAGGTCAAGAAGATCTTCGGAGTAATGCAAGTGACAGGTAATGATAGGGTAGAGTTGGCCTCCTATCAGCTTAAGGATATAACTCATATCTGGTATACTCAATGGAAAGAGAACAGGGGTACAGATGCAGCTCCTATCACTTGGGAATGCTTTAGTGAGACCTTTCTTGACAGCTTCTTCCCAAGAGAGTTGAGGGAGTCAAAAGCTCAGGAGTTCATGAATTTGAGGCAAGGTAACATGACAGTCCAGGAGTATGGACTCAAGTTCACCCAACTCTCCAGGTATGCTCCTCACATGGTTGCCGATTCCAGGGCTCAAATGAACAAGTTTCTATATGGAGTATCCGACTTAGTGAAAACAGAGTGTAGGAATGTTATGTTGCTGGAAAATATGAACATCTCTAGGCTCATGACTCATGCTCAACAGGTTGAGGGAGATAAGCTTAGGGAACAGGCTAAGGATAATAAGAAGGCTAGAACAGGCAACTATGAGTATTCTCAACAGAAATCGGGTGGTGGAAACCGTTCGCAGTTTCAGCAAAAGTCTTCAACTCCAGCACCTTCATCAGCTAGTGTTCCATCCTCCAAGTTTCGACATGATCAGAAAGGTAGGGCATCAGGCTCTAAGTCTCAGGGGAGTGTTTCAGGTACCAAAACCTACCCAACTTGTTCTAAGTGTGGTAAGAACCATCTGGGCGAGTGTCTTGCAAGAAAGGAGAGATGTTTTGGGTGTGGTCAGATTGGTCACATATGGAGAGATTGTCCTTCTTCTAAGCAGGGTCAAGAAGGTAAAAATGGTAGAGCTCAGTCCACAACTTCAGCAGCACCAGCAGGTCGCCCGACTAAACACGGTAACTCATCTGGTACAGGTGGCGGTCAGCGCCAAAACAGGTTGTATGCTCTTCAGGCTTGCCAGGATCAGGAAGACTCTCCTGATGTGGTCACTAGTACGTTACGAGTTTTTAACTTAGATATTTATGCTTTGTTAGATCCAGGGGCTACTCTTTCCTGTGTAACTCCTTATATAGCAGTCAAATTCGATGTTAGTTCAGAAACTCTCTCAGAACCCTTCTCAGTCTCTACTCCATTCGGTGACCCAGTTATAGCTAGACGGGTATACATAAATTGCCCTATCATAGTCTCTCAGAAAGTCACATCAACAGATTTTGTAGAGTTAGAAATGATAGATTTTGATATCATTCTAGGCATGGATTGGTTACATTCATGTTATGCCTCAGTCGATTGTAGGACTAGGATTGTTCGTTTTCAGTTTCCAGACGAACCAATCTTAGAATAGAAGGGTAGTAGCTTAGCGCCGATGAGTCGATTCATTTCTTACCCTAAGGCCAGAAAGATGATTTCCAAGGGGTATATCTATCATCTAGTTCGGGTTAAGGATTCAAGCTCCGAAACCCCAACTCTTGAGTCAGTTCCAGTAGTTATTTCGCCATGAGGTGCACCAGTGTTGTTTGAATTGAATAGAAAATTGAAATTATGTTTTCGGAATGGGTCTGTTATCTTGATAGAGATGGTTTTGTGAAAAATAAATATGGTTCTCTCAGGATGTGCATTGACTATCGGCAGTTGAACAAATTCACAATCAATAATAAGTATCCCATCCCCAGGATTGATGACTTGTTTGACCAACTTCAGGGTGTAAGTCATTTTTCGAAGATAAACCTTAGATCTGATTATCATCAGCTCAGAGTCAGAGATAGTGACATTCCGAAAATAGCCTTCAGAACTCGGTATGGTCATTATGAATTTGTAGTTATGTCATTTGGACTAACCAATGCTCCTGCAGCTTTCATGGATTTAATGAACAGGGTATTCAAGCAGTATTTGGACTTGTTCGTTATCGTCTTTATTGATGATATCCTCATTTACTCTAGGAATGGGGAAAAACATGCGACTCATTTGAGAGTTGTTCTGCAAACTCTCAAATATCGCCAGTTCTTTGCTAAATTTAGCAAATGTGAGTTTTGGTTACAATCAGTTGCTTTCCTTGGGCATATAGTATCCAGCGAAGGGATCCGAGTGGATTCTCAAAAAATAGAAGAAGTGAAACAATGGCCCAGACCTACCTCTCCTACAGATATCAGAAGTTTCTTGGGTCTAGTAGGTTATTATAGAAGGTTTGTGGAAGGATTTTCATCCATAGCTTCTCCATTGACTAAGTTGACTCAGAAGAAGGTTAAGTTTCAGTGGTCAGATGATTGTGAGAATAACTTCACAGAACTGAAAACTAGGTTGACTACAGCTCTGGTTTTGACTCTACCAGAGGGTTCAGACGGTTATGTTATCTATTGTGATGCGTCTAGAGTCGGCCTAGGTTGTGTGTTGATGCAGCGAGGTAAGGTTATAGCTTATGCTTCTAGACAGCTTAAGGTGCATGCGAAGAATTATCCGACTCATGACCTCAAGCTTGCAGCAGTGGTGTTTGCACTTAAGATTTGGAGACATTACTTATATGGTGTTCACATAGATGTGTTCACAGACCATAAAAGCCTTCGGTATGTTTTCACCCAGAAGGAGTTGAATCTTCTCCAAAGGAGATGGCTTGAATTCTTCAAGGACTATGACATGAATGTGCTTTACCATCCTGGTAAGGCCAATGTAGTAGTAGATGCCCTTAGCAGACTATCTATGGGTAGTGTAGCACATGTTGAGGGAGAAAGAAAAGAATTAGCAAAGGATGTTCACAGGCTTGCTCGCTTGGGAGTTCGCCTTATGAGCATATCAGAAGATGGTGTAACAGTTCAGAATGGGTCAGAATCTTCATTGGTAGCGGAGGTTAAGGAAAAGCAAGAAAGTGATCTGATATTGCTTCAACCAAAGGGTGCAGTTCATCAGCAGAGAGTTGAGGTATTCTCCCAAGGGGGAGATGGTGTGCTTCGCTATCAGGGTCGATTATGTGTTCCTAAGGTGGGTGAGTTGAGACAGCAGATTCTTGCAGAAGCCCATAATTCCAGGTATTTTATTCATCCAGGTGCCACTAAGATGTACCGTGATCTGCGGGAAGTCTTTTGGTGGAATGGCATGAAGAAGGATATAACAGATTTTGTGGCTAAGTGCCCCAATTGTCAGCAAGTGAAGGTAGAACATCAGAAACCAGGGGGTATGACTCAAAAGATCAACATTCCTACTTGAAAGTGGGAAGTGATCAACATGGATTTCATTACAGGTTTACCTCGTACTCACAGACAGCATGACTCCATTTGGGTGATAGTAGACAGAGTTACTAATTCTGCACGCTTTTTGGCTGTTAAGACTACAGACTCGTCGGAGGACTACGCCAAGCTTTACATTAATGAGATAGTCAGGTTTCATGGGGTTCCTTTGTCTATCATCTCAGATAGAGGTCCTCAGTTTACCTCTCATTTCTGGAAGTCATTTCAGAAAGGTCTCGGTACTCAGGTTAATCTTAGCACAACATTTCATCCACAGACGGATGGTCAGGCAGAGCGTACCATTCAGACCTTAGAGGACATGTTGAGAGCTTGTGTGATCGATTTCAAGGGTAGTTGGGATGATCACATTCCTCTTATAGAGTTCGACTACAATAATATCTACCATTCCAACATTCAGATGGCCCCTTATGAGGCATTGTATGGACGTAGATGTAAATCTCCAGTTGGTTGGTTTGAAGTGGGTGAAGCAGCCTTGATAGGGCCAGATTTAGTTCATGATGTTATGGAGAAAGTGCAACTTATTAGAGATAGACTTAAGACAGCCCAGAGTCGCCAGAAGTCCTATGCAGATGTAAGGAGAAGGGAATTAGAGTTCCAAGTTGATGATTGGGTCTTCTTGAAAGTGTAACCTATGAAGGGGGTGATGAGATTTGGCAAGAAAGGGAAGCTCAGTCCCAGATATGTAGGCCCTTACAAGATTTTAAAAAGGGTTGGTAAAGTGTCTTACGAGTTAGAGTTGCCAGCACAACTAGCAGCAGTGCATTCAGTCTTTCACGTTTCGTTGTTAAAGAAGTGTGTGGGTGATCCAGCATCCATAATACCTTTAGAGAGTGTGGCTGTGAAAGATAGTCTCACTTATGAGGATGTGCCAGTTGAGATTCTTGATCGTCAGGTTAGAAGGTTGAGAAACAAAGAAGTCGCTTCGGTTAAGGTTTTGTGGAGGAGTCAGTCTGTAGAGGGAACTACTTTGGAAGCAGAAGCAGTCATGAAGGCCAAGTATCCTCACCTCTTTCCTTCCGATTCCATTCCAGCTTGAGGTAATAATTCCTCTCCAGTTTCTCAGTCATTTATGTGCAGATTCAGTCTTAGTATCATGTTCCTTCAGTTTGTACTTGCATTTTCAGCGTATTTGCATGTTCTTGGAACTTAATTAGGTCAGAAATCAGTTTTCAGTACTTAGTGGTAGGGTTTGCAGCTCTTTTCCTCTATTTTCAGCTAGTTTAGTCTTCATTCGAGGATGAATGTTCCCAAGGGGGAGATAATGTAACACCTCGTATCTTAGACAAACCAGATTGCAGGAATCAGAAGTTGCAGGTGCCACCGACGAGAACCACCCACGGACCGTAGGTGGTGGTCCGTGGTTGGCCACCTGCAACCCCTCTCAGGAAAGTCCAGAAAATGGTTCTAAGGGTCGACCCACGGTCGGACCTACGGACCGTAGGTCAGGCCACGGCCCGTGGATCAAGACCCCCAGAACCCCCTCCCAGTATCGATCGACGGTTGATCAGAACGGACCGTCGGTCCATCCACGGTACGTCGGTGACCCCGACAGATTTTAAGTGAGGGGTCGTTTGGTCTTTTCCCTATGCGTTGGACCCCTAAACTACGTCATTTAACCCCTAAACTACGTAGTTTTGGTCAGTTTCAGCCTAGAAACTAAATTAGAACTTACCCTAATCAATCATTCACCAAAAATTTAGAAAACTTAGAACGCAGAAGGAGAAAGAGTCGACCAAGCCCTATTCCAAGAACGCAGTGAGTTTCCATCAGTTCCAGCCTTTCTCCGTGGAATTCATCACCAGGTATATGGGATTTCACTAGTGGGTTCCTTTCGCCCATTAGGTCCTAGAATTCAGTCAGAATCTTGATTCCCTTGATATTATCTAGACCTAAGGTTTCTTGAATGTTAGAAATTGTTGGGTTTTAGCTGCAAGAATGATCCAAATCAGATTATTATGTTGTTGCTTCAGTTCTTGCATGAAATTCAGAAACCTAGTTATGTAGATTCGTTTAGTTCATGAATTACACATGCTAGGTTACATATATTCAGATATACATGCCCCAGTTACGAATGTTTCATTATCAGTACATTAATGTTGCATTCTCAGATTTTGCATGTCAGTATTTTAAGCTATCCAGTATTACAGAAATTCAGTCATAATATGTTATTTACATAATCAGTTGGGAGTAGACTTAACACCGAGTTGGACTAGGGTTCAGCGTACCCGAATAGTCCCAGAACTACGTGCCCCATAGGATGTAAGTCCCCTCTGTGGGCATCATTTTAGTGATCATGCCAATCATGCCTCTATACCTCTGGCAGGGTATAATGGGTCCTCTCGATGGGGCATATACATCGGACTCCACATTTAGCTCATGTGGTTTTATGTCGGTTATTAGTAGATACCACAGTCAGATTCTAATATAGTAACCAGGTTATTAGATACAGTTCAGTATTCAGTTTCAGCATGTATAAACTTGGTCATTGCATTCAGTTAGTTCATGTTCAGTGTTTTCATTATAGTATCATGCTTATATCATATCATTGCTCAGTTATATGCTTTGTTCAGTTATGTTATTATTCAGCTTTACTCTATCCTGCATGATCAATACCTTTTAAGTACTGACACATCCTCTGCGCTACATTTTCTCGTGATGTAGGTCCAGGTTCTCAGCTTCCAGATCACGCATAGTTCGGTTCCTGATCTTCAGCTCGACAGTATCAGTGGTGAGTCCTCATTCTCCGATGACGACATACATGTTTCCTTTCGATTTTAGTCTTTAGTTTCAGTTTTGCTAGATTTAGTCGGGGCATGTCCCAGCACTTCTAGTCAGTTAGAGGCTTATTTCAGACATAGTTAGATTCAACTTTAGCATTTAAATTTGGCTTTTCAGATGTTGTTAAACCCTCAGATTTTCTATATTCAGATAGTTTGTGGGTATTCCCCATCATTTCAGTTTACACCATGTTTTACCTTTCGCACAATACTTTCCTAATTCAGTTTATTTAGTATGCTTATGTTATGCCAGCAGAGTTAGCTTGGGGTCACTCGTGATCCTAGGTCCCGTGTCCACGTCCAGGGGGTAGCCTCTGGGCGTGACAAGTGGAGAGAGGTGAATTATATATGTATATCGGCTAGATGATTGTATATACGTAACTACTATGTATATTTATCAATGATTGTGTTTCTATATCTGCATAAAAATTAAATTTGTATACAATTGAATCGAGTTAATATACAATTGAATCGAGTTAAAACATTTGTGTTTTTATATCAAATCTCTCTCGCTTTATATAAACACAAATTATACATTGTATTTTTATAATTTGTGTTTGTATAAAGCGCGAGAGAGAGAGAGAAAAGAGAACTGGGCAGAGGAAGATTTGTATTAGTATAATTATAAGTGTATAGGATGAAGAGATATGTATTTGTATTTGCATATACAGTCTCTCTCGCTTTATACAAACACAAATACAATTTATACATTTATGTTTGTATAAAAGCGAGAGAGGCGAGGGAGAGAGTTGAGAGTGGCGAGCGAGATTTAGGGGAGAGAGGCGAGAATGATAATGCGTTTGTTACCAATTAGAATTAAATGAAATTGTAGCTATAGAATTTATTTATAATTAATAGTATGCTATAATGTAAATTTTCCTTTTTTTTCATGCATGTATTTCTTAGTTTAGTAGGCTTCCTGGTATTAACAATATATAATAATATATGATATTTTATAGGTTTGGTGCATCAACATGGTGCAGAAATGAGGGTGTCTAAAGGAAACATTATAAATTCACTAGGTTGTTATCTATATAGTACATATATTTTTTTGTTTCAATGATAGGAAAAAACAATATTATTTGTATGCTGGTAGATTGAAATTTTAAGCCTGTTTGCATCATTTTATTTATTAATTCATTGATGAATATTGTGTAAGTTATTTATGAAAGCAGTTATAGAAAATTGAGTTTGAGATATTTGTAAACGAAATAAACCTGAGTATTTTTATTTTTGTTTAAAGTTTTATGTGTTGATATTCTAAGAGTTGTATACAAAGCATTTGAATGACAACTTTTTTTTTGGAGATGGTGATGTGATCAAGAAGTTTGAGGAGGAAAAGGTGTTGTCATTAGTTATTAATTTTTACTTGATCTTAAATTTATGTGTTTTCAGTTGTTGATCAGTCTTGCAGTGCACTCATTTCCACTATAAGAGTGAATTAAAATGATGTATTACAATATGAGTCAAAGTTAATTTAATTTTCTTTGAGCACCCAACTCAATGCAACATATTAGGTGGATTTATTTATATTTAGATAAATTAAAGTCCAAAATGTCATGATATGATATAAATATTTGTTATTTACTTTTCTAAATGGTTATTCATATTTTGAATATTGATATTCGCAGATGATTTGATGATCTTTTGCAAAGGGGATGTTCTATCAGTAAGCAGAATAATGGAGGCCTTGTAACATATCAGGAGTGTCACTGGTTTAGTTGCAAATATGGAGAAGTCAAATATATTCATGGCAGGGGTGGGTGATATCACCAAAAGACAATTGTTGTCAATAACATGATTTTCGCAGGGCCCATTTCCTATTAGATACCTCGGGCTACCATTATCTTCTAAGAAATGGAGTAAAATGGAGTGTCATCAATTGATTGAGAAGATAGCGAGTAGAATAACAAAGCTCTACTCAAAATAGTTATCCTATGCAGGAAGATTGCAGATGATTATCTTAGTATTGTTTGCTATTCGCAGCTTTTGGGGTTCTGTGTTTATTCTACCCCAAAGTGTATTTAAAGAAGTTGACAAGAAATGCAGAGAGTACTTATGGGGCAGCACTGAGTACAAGAGGAAGACACCATTAGTATTTTGGGACAAAGTGTGTGTGCCTAAGAAGTTTGGTGGTCTAAATATTAAGGGGAGTAAGTTGTGGAATCTGTGGATAAACTTTTATGACAATTAATAGTAAAAAAGGATGTATTGTGGGTTAAATGGGTACATGGGGGTGTATGTGAAGGAGAACCAAGATATCTGGGAGCATACACCTCTATAAGATAGTAGTTGGTACTGGAGAAAGCTGAATGCCCGGAAGTCTGATATGTTGGAGTGGTACTCTCAAGGAGCTTATGTCCTAACACCAAATGGGAAATACTCATCATGAGCCAGTTCTGCAGTAATGTTAGGAGTGTAGAAGGAAATGAGGTTAGCAGAACTGATATGGCACAAAATCTCTCAACCAAGGCATAGATTCATAGTATAGTTAGTTGTGCAGGGTAGATTGTTGAAAAAAGATAGACTACAAAGGATGAATATACCAGTAGATACCATAACATGCAGTTTGTGTGATGATGAGGTTGTAGAGACACAACATCACCTTTTTCTGAATGTAAATGGACTAAATGACTCATTACAACAATGGCTCAATGGGATGGAGTGCAGATTCTATCAGGAGATGTCAAACAGGTGTTGAATCGAATTAGGAGGAGGCATTGGAAGCAACTCAACAAGGAAATAATAGCAACACTTTGGGGGCACAATAGTATATCATGTGTGGCAGGCCATGAATTGGAAACTGTATAGGGGAACTACTGTGACTACATATACTACAATTACGCAGATAATGCTAAGTTTCAGTGTTAGATTAGATGTGGTTAGAAACATTAGGAAAGGCCAAAGATGTGGCTTTTTATTTCAACAGTTTATTATGTAATTAGAGATATGTTAGAGGTTTAACTCACATAGCCCTTCCTCGAAGGTAGCTGTAGAGTTAATGTTCTTTAGGTGTATTGATTTGGTTGTTAATGGTAATATTTACATTTGTTACAAAAAAAACTCATATCTTTTGTAATGACCCCTTCCGATCGTTATGGGTAGCTCAATGGTGAAAGATTTGGGTAAGGAAACTTGTTGGGTAGTGACGAATTTAAAGCTAGGCCAGTCTCAGACCAAATATGAATGAGGTGTGGTCTAGAGAAATCAGGGGAAGTATTGGGGTTAATGCCTAAGTGTGGACTGGGTTTTTCATTAGCCAAGAAACTAAAGAGTCTATAGGGCTTTACATAAGTAAATTCAAGTGAGTAAAACTTCGGATATCGATCTTGGCATAGAAGAGTCATTTTAGAACGTCAAGGTTCGAGGGTGTGCTGCGAAATAGGGACTTTGGGGAAGAATTATGAGTCTCTGTCTCTGTGCAAGATGTTATAGCGGGTCTGCCGCGATTTAATGTAGAAAGAGTAGAAAAACTGCTCTTTATTCTGCAACTTCGTTCTTGGGAAAAGAAAGGGCAATTTAGGGCTATTTTTCTCAAATTTCCACCAATCTCTTCGATACAGGTAAGTTAATTACTCCCCTAAATAATTCAATTCTTAAGCCTTAAAATGTAGGGTGAAACTCATAGGGGGGGATTTTGACTTGAATTTATGGTGGGAAAAGTAATGATTTGGGTAAAATGATCATGAAGTTGGCCTAGGGTTATGATTTGAGTATAATCTGGGTATTCTTAGGTCATTATTCATTGATTGTTGTGCTTTTTATTGTTTTAGACCAAGAACAAGTCATGACATTATAAAAGGGGAAAGCTCAAGTTCTTTAAAGTTTTCCAGGTTTAATTTGAAGTAGGTGATGGTTATTTATTTTTCAAGTTATATAATGTGTTCATGTTAACTACTTTATTGTTTTACTCGTGAAATACATGTGGGAAAAACATAAAGGAAGAAGGTGAAATGACATCATGTTGATAAGTCCCACGCAATAAACCTGTTTAAATTACTTGTGGCTTCAAGTGTGGTTGTATTGTGATTGTGCATATTATTTGTGACTGTTGGTTGGATCGGGTACCACGCCTGGTATAAGATATCGTATGGTTGGATTGGGTACCACATTGGTACACTAATAATGGTTGGCTCAGGTACCACATCGGTACACTATTAATGGTTGGCTCGGATACCACATCGATACACTAACAGTTTGTGTATGGGTTCCAGAAAAGAATTGTGTATATCTTGTTGTGATAATGTGGGGCATGTTTCATGTATTTGTTAAATTAAGCTTTGTGACTGAGAGTCTATATCAGTTGTGACTTGTTGATATATGTGTCGGCTGGTACTTCTGTAATTCAATTTCATATATATTCATATTTTTGGAGTTGGTCGATGATCTAACCATAACACTGTGATTATGTATTGATACTACACTTGCTCTTCTTTGTTGAGTACAAGACATATATAGGCGACTGCTGCATGACCTTAGTTGTGAGACCGACGCAATCTGAATTCAAGGGTGAGCTATTCTTCCAAGCAGCATGGTGTAATGGCTCCGAGTCATTTCTGTATAAATTCCTTCGTTCCGTCATTTAAAGTGCTCCTATAGAGACCTCAAGTCATTTATGACTTGTTGGGACTGACAATTCAGTCGTTTGGTTGTTCGTTTGGTTTTTATACAAGTTTTTATATTTTGGAGCTTTTTGGAACTTGAACAGTTGACTTCGGTCAAAAGTTCAGGAAGACGGCCTCAGAATGCAATTCTGACGGTTCTACTAGCTTAGGAAAGATGAGTTGGATCTAGAATGACATTTCGTGCGGATCCCAAGACTTTCAGATCAATTTTGAGCCCCTTTGTGAAATTTGGTTTAAATGAAGCTTGGGTGTGGGACCTACTTTTTATTGAAACGACCTCGATTGGAAGTTTTGACTACTCTGTTGAGTTCATAATGTCAAATTTGGTGGGGTAGCATAATTTATTTGTGCTCACGGGGTTCTGAACGAATCCCAAGCACCCCATCAGAGAATTCAGGACTTGCCAAAACCAGCTAATATGCATCAGCTGGTGCAGGTCACCTTAACCCTTCACATTCGCTGGCCCCCTTGGCTACGTTAGTGAAGGCTTGGTTGGCTAGCCTCTGCAATCGCTTGGCCAGGGCCCCATTTGTGAGGGTCTGACTTGTTGACCCTCCCCGATTGCAGGCCTCTAGCCGCGTTTGCGGCACCTTGGGTCTTTACCCTTTACGTTGGTAGGGTCTCCGCCGCGTTCGTTAAGGTATAACTTCTGAGTCTCCGTGTTTGCGGGCCTTTCTGGCCACATTTGCGAAGAGCATTTGGTCTGTTTTTTTTTAAGTTTAGACCAGACTTCTGATCAACACTTTTCTCAAATATTATTTTGACGATATCTCTTCTGTTTGAGCTCTAAATTTTGTGATTCAAAGCCTGGGTTGTTTGGAAAGATTGAGGCTACGTGGTTGAGCATTTAGGAGTGTTGAGGAAGCTTCGTTGGAGGTAAATTCTGCCCCAAAGGGGATACTTTCCCTCTTTTCTTTGTTCTTAAATGATGAATTGTACATGTTCTGAGTTTGGGCTATTCCGAGCTGTAACACCTCAAAATTTGGAAAAGGGAGAAAATAAATTTTTGGGGTTGCAGGTTATGTCTACAGTTCCCATCTACAGACCGTAGAAGCTTGTACGGGCCGTAGATGGAAACCGTAGGAAAAGGGAAATTAAAATTTTCAAAACAAGTCCTAATACCCTTTGTACGGTTCACCAGGACGACCCGTCATCCCATGTAAGAGTCGTAGATAGGTCTCATAGGTGACTCCTAGACTTAGTGAAATATTAAGGGTCAAAGTTGGTTTCTACGGACAGTAGAAAGACCTACAAACCGTAGAAGTATTCCGTCAAAATATAGGTGATTTTATGGTCCCAGTACTTGGTCTACGGTTGACCAGTGCGGACCGTAGGAAGGTCTAAATCGTAGGTTGAGTCCGACAGTTATTTTTATGTGGCTTTTGGGTCTTTTTTCTATTTGTTTTAACTCAATACTATGTCATTTTTCCTTCTACCCCAAGCCCTATATAAAGCTTTTAAGCCCCCAATTTATCAATTTTCAACTCAGTCTCCTAAATTCCCTAAACTTGACCAAATTCACTATCCAAATTCTCTCAAAGCTAAGGAAGAAGAAGAAGAGTTAGTGTTTCATCCAAGTCTCTAATCCTCCATTCTTTTTGGGCTTCTAGCATCAATGTATGTGTGCATTCACCCATGGAGTCCTTTCCTCCGTGGGGTCCCTAAGGATTTCAATTTCCAAAATCAGTTTTCAATTTATCAAATTAGGGTTTCAATTCGATGAATGTGGGTTTTATCCAATTATGATTGATAAAGTCTTCTAATGCATTATTTGATGTTAATATATGATATTTAGTTGAAATTGCATTTACCCATGCCTAATTTATGTTTTTCAACCATGATCCTATGATGAAGCCATGAACTATGAATTACGAGTTTATGAAGATATGCATGTTTTCATGAAGCTATTGTAAATGAATTGATGATGCTTTGAAAGGAAAGTATTGATGCTATGGTGAAAGAATTTCTCACTTACTATGATGATCATGATTGTGAAAGGTATTTCTCACAAATGAATTCACATTGGTAAAAAGTTTTCTCATCCATGTTGAATTATGGTTAAGGAGTTATTCTATGTTTTGATCTCAAAAGTGTGGATTGGTATTGATCATTGCCTTTACTATGTTAAAATGATATTTGATTTTTATCTATTCCGTTGGGATTTAGACTTAGAACCGAGAGGTCTTTCAGGTGGAGGCTCAAATAGGGTAGTCTCTAGTAGTAACCTCTAGTCCCAACCTACGTGCCCCCGTAAGATGTCTTAAATGACCTAGCTAGTGGATCCACTTTAGCAAATGATGATATGTATTGATTCTACCATGGCAAGTAGATTACCCTTTTTCGGTATGAGGGATATACTGGATTCCATGATATAAATCTCATGGTCTTCTTGTCGGTTATAGCTAACATCTCATAAAGTGACTATGTTTTCTTTAAAGCTTTTCTTATGTCCTTTATGTTAATGTACTTGACCATGTTTTCATGATTTTCTTGTCACCTCTTATTTAAACCTTCAAATGTTTCAATATGATCATGCCTACTCATTTTAAGTCATTTATGTCATCATGCCTATGTTTATGCATATTGCCTCAAACTTAGTACATTACATGTAGTAATGCATACTTGTGCCTATATTATCTCATGAATGTAGGGTCCAACGCTCGTACATCCCTTACTTGTAGCTAGTACGTTGATTCTTCATAGGCATTGAAAATTTGTAAGTCCTCATGATCCGAGGACCGAGACTCTTTTATTGCTTTATGTCATTTCCGTTTTAGACTTTGTATGTGTTACGTCTCAATCATTTTCCTTATGATGGATTAGATGACTTTGAGACTCATGTTAGACTTCTGCTTTTGTCAAACTCTTTTGATGTATAAATACTATCTTTTAAAGCTTTTATTTCTATTATCTTGTATGATGTATGCTAAGTAACTTGTGTAGGGCCTATCGGGGTTCTATACGCTATGTTATGCCTAGGGTATACTTTGGGTCGTGACACAAGCCTTGAATTGTGTTCCATTTTGGGAAACAAGTTTGAGGGGTTAATAAGAACCTTTTGACGGAGTCAATTCTGGAATTTCTGGCGTGGGTCTCATATTTCCTATTTTGACTCTAATTTGGATTAGTCTCTGTTTTATGTGATTTTAGTGTCTAAATGAGCGTATTAACATTATGATTCTATTTTTTTTATAGTGTGGCAGCATTTGAAGGGCGTTTGAAAGTGAAATTACCAAAATAGTGATTTGGAGCGCACGTTTTCAGCCTTATGGTAGGCTACGACTTTTTGTTCCTTATATTGAGCTTGATTATGTAAATGTACATTAATTTGTGTTAATTTGGAGTTGGTACCTAGTTGATCATTCTTAATTCCTTAGAATTCATGTTTTAGGATTTTTATTAAGTTTTTCGGGACTGTGAGCATGTTTGTTTTGTTGCCTATGATCATCCTTACCTTGTGGTGTGATTTCGTTATTGTTGTTGATTGATTTGATAATGTTTGGACTTAGTCTAGGCTTATACTAGTGATTGACATAGACTTGCGTGTATTGGAGCTGATGGGCCTTAGAATATCTCTGATGTCAATTTATACGGCTTAGCCCCTGTAGAATGACGACTAGACTTGATTCTGATAGATTGAGCCTTATATTAAGTGTTGACTCAACTCTGATGACCTTCTATCCATTTCCCCTTATTTCTACGGCCTCGTGGTTTAGGTTCAAGTTATCATGCTTCGCTTGGTGACTTGGGATTGGATTTGGTTTGGGATTGGATTTGGTTTGGGCTTGGTGTATTGTTTGCATTACCTGAGAGTTGACATCATTCCACAATTGTACCGATGATAATTTTATATGCGATACTTCGGCATCCCTTATGGATGCAGATTCAAGATATGGTGACGCTGCTCCACTATTAGTCACATATTCAAGGTCTAGACATCTGATCTCCGGTCACAGTCCGCGATTCGGCTTATTATCCTCTACAGAGTTGATATCTATCAGTTTACTGTAATGACCTTCCAGGTCATTTCTGTGTACCCACCTTTTTTTCATCGGTTATAGCTTTCCTACAGCGACCACAAGTCATTTATGACTAGCTGGCACTGACAGTTCGGTCGCCTGGTCGTTCGTTTGGATTTTGTGCAGCTTTTCATGTTTTAGAGGCCTTGAAGCTTGAAAAGTGACTTTTAGTCTGTTCAACAGGAAAACAACCTCAAAACGTAATTTTGACAGTTCCATCAGCTTCAGAATTGCCAAATTAGGCTAGCAGTGTGGTTGACTTGAGTCCCGAGGCTTTCAGTGCGAGTTTAAACCATTTTTAGCGTTTTAGCCTTGAAAATTGGTCAGCGGTTGACTTTGGTCAACATTCTTGGAATATGTGTCCGAATGAAAATTCTGACAGCGTGGTTAGCCCCAGAAAGTCGAGTTTGGTCTAGAACGACCTTTCGTTCGACTCCCGAGGCCTCCGGACTCATTCTGAGCCCCTCGGTGGATTTTGGTTTAAAATGGCCTTTGGGTGTGGGACCCACTTTTTATCAAGATGACCTCGTATGGAAATTTCGACTGCGCCATCGAGTCTGTAATATCAATTTTGGTATGGTTGCATATCTCGTTTGCATGCACGGGGTTCCAAACGAGTTCGTAGCGCCCCGTCGGAGTTTTTAAGTTTCCGAAAAATGCTGAAAATCTGGTGTATTTATGCAGAAATATCAGCACTTGTTCTAAAACTTTAAAAGGTCTTAAATCTCTCATTTCAAGTCTGATTTCAGTGATTCGAAGGTCCATCTTGTGGGGTTTTTCGAGGAGAATGCATCGGCATGGTTGGAATTCGTATTTGAAGCTTTTTTGGAGGTAAGAATTATGTTTTAGTTTCTGCCATAACTCATTTTCGAGCTCAATTTTTGGGAAATTTTGGAAGATGATTCCTTGGCCATTTTAGGTCTGAATTTGGTGATTCAAGAGCCTAGATTGTGGGGGTTTTCGTGAGGATCGTCGTGGTGTGGTTGGTTTTAGCAGTTGGGCCCTCATTTCTGGTAATTTATAAGCCTCGAATTGTGTTCCAATTTAGAACACAAGTTCGGGGAACTGTTTAGAACCTATTTTTGGGGTTAATTCCAGAATTTCTGGCGCAGGTCCCAGTTTCCCCATTTTTTACACCAAAATTGGTCCGCCTCCGTTTCTTGCAAATTTAGTGTCTAAACGACCGTAACGATGTTGTGATTATGTTTTTGACAGCGTGGCAGCGATCCGAGGCCGTTCGGAAGGGAAAAACTCTGACGGAGTAGTTTGGAGCGCGCGTGTTCGGCCTACGGGTAGGCTACGACTTCCCTCTCTTGGATTGAGCTCGAGAATGTGATTGCATGTTGATTAGTAGTGATTTGGGTGGGGTAGTTATTGAATCATGCATAGGTGTTTAGAAATCATGTTTTCGGCCTATTTCGGGAATTATCGGATAACTGTGAGCATGCTATGTGTTATTAATTGACCCTCTTTGCTATGTGGAATACATGTATGCTTGATTATTGTTTATTGAAGCATGTTGGGCCTTAGTTTAGGTTTGACTAGGGCTTGCCTTAGAAATGCATGATTCAGAACCGATAGGCCTTAGTTTTGCCCAACATCGCTCGGCCGGTTTAGAGCTCTGTAGACTGGTGTAGCAGACTTGAGTCTGATAGTATGAGCCTTAGCTAGGCGATACGCTTGCTCCGATGATAGTTATCCTTATTTCTCCGATACTACGGCTTCACTAGTTACGTCGGCGACACTGGTTCCACTCCGCGATTTCAAGTTGGTTTTCGATTCGGTTGCAAGGACTTACATTGATTGGCTAAGTGTGGACGGCGTTCCACGAATATTTATGATTATGGATCGATTGGGACTCTTTCAGCAGCTACATTGGCACATTTTCCGGGCATCCAGATCCAAGCTCCGGCCTCGACCTCATTGATAATTTCGAAGAGCATCTGGTTCAAGGTCCAGTCTCGATCACACGGATACTTATATAGAGAATCCGGTTAGAGGTCCGGCCTCAGTTACTTGATACTTGTGATTTGTTACTTGGGTACTTCTTGAGAGCATCCGGTTAGAGGTCCGGCCTAGTTACTTGATACTTGTGATTGGTTACCTGGGAACTTCTGGTGAGCATCCGGTTCGAGGTCCGGCCTCCGTACTGTCAGATTCTACTAATTGAGGTTGAGGTTCTGGTTCGATGTTCTCTGATCTTGAGTTCTCAGATACAGTTCTCTTTAGTTATAGTTATTCTATGTACTCGTCGGGCTTATGGGGGTCCGTTCGGGTTTTTATTTAAACTTGCGCACGAGTGTACCTTCTGGGCTTATGGGGGTCCAATTAGGTGTAGTTAGCTTA
The DNA here is from genome assembly GCA_029582245.1 of Solanum etuberosum. NCBI lineage: Eukaryota > Viridiplantae > Streptophyta > Magnoliopsida > Solanales > Solanaceae > Solanum > Solanum etuberosum. Next base: position 2,956 of record JAJONR010006214.1, on the reverse strand, counting down.
CAGATTACTTTAGTTAGTTCTTTCTACACTCGTGTGCATTCCATTGTTTACTTATACTTTCGTTCTTGGCCCCTGTTTGTGCTATTCCTTCTTTACATATTGCCTTTACTTTTCAAGCGCAGTCGGCCTATGATGCCTACTGGGTACATGTTGTTTTGGTACTCATGCTACGCTCTACATCTATTTTCGTGATGCAGGTCCGAGCACCAGTGGCCGACGTTGATATCGAGCTTGGAGCAGTCTGATCTGAAGATGGGGGTGAGCACACGACATTTTGTACTATTTCAGTCTCCATCTGTATATATAGACTTGTCTTTTGCCTTTTGAGACAGTCCAGTTTCTGTGGTCCACTTTTGGGACTTGTACTCATTTTGTTAGTAGCTCTGTACTAGTGACTTCCAAGTTCTGGGAGGGATCTTTATTTGTATATATATGTTTTGGTTTGCTTCCGCCTGTTTATATTGTTATCTTAAATTTTTCCTGCTCTTGTTTAGTTCTGCCCTCAGACCCATTACTTGTTGTTCCGGGTTACGGGTTGTCTTACCTACTGGTGGGTTATAGTAGGTGCCATCATGACTCGAGAAATCGAGTCGTGATATTTACTCTTGGTTACTTGGAGGAATATCCGTGGTTTGAGGTCTGGGCTACATCATCTATGGTTCTTTTGGGAGATTTATTTGCGGTTCGAGGTCTGGGATATGTTTCTTTCACCTCTAGACTCATTATGACCTGTTCTTAGTAGTTATAACTATTCTATGTACCCATTGGGCTTATGGGGATCCGTTCAGATTTTTACTTAAACTTGCGCATCTGGGCTTATGGGGTCCAAATAGGTTTAGTCAGTTGTACTTACTTCATCTAAGTTCTTTAGTACACTCGTGTGCATTCCTTTTATATTATGCTCTTTTGACCTCTGTGTGTTGGATTCTATCATTTCATATTGCCTTTACTTTTCTTTCTCAGTTTGCCTATGATTCCTACTGAGTTCCTATTGTTTTGGTACTCATACTACATTTTGCTTTTGTTTCATGATGCAGGTTCGAGCACCAGTTACCAGCGCTCATATCTAGCATGTAGTAGTCAGATCCGGAGGCGAGGGTGAACACATGGCGTCCTAGACTTTACCTGTCTCCATCTGTATTTGTTTGCTAGTTTTTTGTATTTTGAGACAAGCCTTTATATTTTAGGTCCACTTTTAGGACTTGTAGTCTTTATTTTAGCATCTTTTTACTTGTGACTTCCAGGTTTTATGAGAGATTTTTTTCATTGTATATATATTTTGGTTTGCCTCCATTTCTCACTTATTTTTGCTTTTGAATTGTTGCTTCTGCGATTACAACCATTACTTGACGTTCCAGGTTACGGGTTGGCTTATTTACTGGTGGGTTATAGTAGGTGCCATCATGACTCGAGAACCCATAACACACAAATTCTTCTCTACCTCTTAGTCCATCTTTTCGGACTTAGACCTTATGATTTATTGCCACTAGTTTTAGGGTTACATCCCCTATTCTTGACTGTTTTGGAGTTTTGGTACTATAACTTTCAGGTTTTAGGGAGTTAATTCCGCAAATGATTTTTGATAACTGATTGAGTTTATGGGAACTTGAACAGTTGTTGGTTTAAAACTATTTTCCTAGTATTTTATATAATGACCTTGCTTCTTGAAATGGTTAATGAGTTAGGTTGTGGTTAGTAATTGATTCTCCCATCGGAGAGTTAGTGTGTGTATGTCACTCATAACGGTATGGATCATGACATTTTTCAATCATTATAACTCTCATGCTTTCTATGTCTATAACCCCAAATATTTTATGTGTAATTTAATAACATATGACAATGTTTCATTATGTTTTATAAGTTTCTTATGTATAAATTGTGTGTAATTTAATAACACATGACATTGTTTCATTATGTTTTACATGATTTTTACTATAGATTTGATTCTGTTTGTATCAGATTTGTGTTTGCTCAGATTGATCGTCCTGCACTTGTACTTATTTAATTATCAATTTTTTAAGTTTGATGTACTTTAATTGGGTACAATATTTAGTAAAGAAAGAAATATATACTGAAATTTTTTATTTGAAACAATTAGTAGATATTTGTATGATTATAAATTATATACCTCATTCTGAATAATAAATAAAAATATTAAATTTTAATTATTTCTAAATATAAAAAGATATCATTCTTTTTAAGACAAACTAATAAAGAAAATACATCACATAAATTGATACAAAAGGAATATTTTTTAATTTAAGAATTGTAGTAAATGTTATTTCTTTTATATTTTTGTTTGAACAATTTGTTTTTCTCCCTAATATGTAATGTTTGGTCTCTTACTTTTCGTAAACTTTCACTTTTATGAATTCAAATTAATTAAATATCTATATTTAGTCAAAAGAGAAAAAATATCATCACATATTAATGCTATAAATTGGAGTCGCATCAACACAAAAGAAAAACACACACACACCAACAAGTTTTCCCATTGTCTCAAGTCTTAATACTTTGTTTTTCATGTTCATAATTCCACATGAACCCTATGATTTTGAGTTATAAATTTTAAAAAGCTTTTTTAAAGCCAACACTTGAGTTCTTAAACTGAGTTTTGAGAAAGTAAAGATGAGTTTTGAGAAAAGAGTTTTCTAAAATATGATTAGTATGACAATCGAGTATGCCATCAATGTATGAGCAGTATGGTATCTAGATACCATCAATGTTTATGTAGTATGACTTCCCGAGTCATCAATGATCATATTATAATATGATTTTGAAATGTTTTTGAGAAAGAGCAAAGTTGAGATCATTTTCTTTAAAATGATATATGGGAACTAAGTATTCCCAAGAGTAAATGTTTTCACATTTAAGATGAGAGGAAACTGAGATTTCCAAAAGAGTTTTGAGCAGTTTGAGTACCATCTCTTTTAAGAGAAAGATTTTTGAGTAATTA
>JAJONR010006213.1:0-40638 GCA_029582245.1 Solanum etuberosum | reverse complement strand
GATGTGACCATGAGATGGTAAGTATGAATATGATGACCAAAGGGGATACTTAGCATGAATGGGATTATGGGGTCTTATTCATGCATTGCACAAGTATGCTTTGAGGTTACTTGAGGAGTAGTTCTCTTATGATATGAAGGACCAAGGGTTGAATAATGCCTAAATGATGCCTATGTTGGAGACTTTACTTATGATTATGATATTGTCTCTTATGCTTATAGTTTATGTTTCATGAAGTAATTCTTATGATTATGGCATATGGCTTATGTTGACTAACCCTTATGTTATGCTCTTATGATGTTATGCTAGCTATGATATTTAGTACTTTTGTACTAACGCATACTTTTGCCTACATTCTTATCAAATGTAGGGTCCAGCAATCTTGATTTTCATCTTTGAGGCTAGGTTCTTAGTAGGAGCAACGAGTTGAAGATTAGTGAGTCATCATAGCATCGAGGATAAAGACACCATTTCCTTTATTTCTTTTCTTTTATGTTTTAGATTGTTGGCTTTATCACCATTAGATCATTTCTTAATTGGCAAGTACTTTTAGATAATTTCTTAGTTTGTGTATCTGTTTTCTTGGAATATGTTGTTTCTTTTATTCCATTTTCTGCTTTAATTTGCCTAATGCATAAAATAGGGTGTAAATATTCTAATGATTGATTTGACTAGTTTAATTTTTCTAGGATTCTCCCCTTAAGGTTACGTGAAGTGTAGAAATTGTTTCTAGGAGTGCGATCGATTTTTTTTCTTGTTTTAGCTATTCCGAAGGCTTACATTTTGGTTACTTCTTAAAGACTTCAGCTTGCTTAGACCTTGACCCTTGTACATCTTGAGATTTATTCCAACTCTTACCTAGATCTTTAGGTTTAGATACTAATTTAATGGAGTTAGGCATGTGAATTAGAAATAGTAAAGGTGTCTTAACACACCTAGTTAACTTGTTAGATGGCGATTCCTTTTACTCTTTTAATTGTCAATGCCGCACTTTGGCTTAAATCAATTCAAAACGGGGTGCAACATTTGTTTTACAAGTTGGTGTCTTGTTTCTAAGATGTTCTAAAGATTTTCTTCGATTTTTCTTTCTAAAACTCTATCTTTAACAATAATTACATGCAGCTTCTCTTTTAATTCATGTCATGTTTGATTCTGATGTCAGAAATCCTACATAGGTTATCTTGTATTTAATAGTAAGTAGTTTTCATGAACATGTTCATGAATTGACGCTGCTAAGTAGAGTAGATCATTTGTGATTGAGATGATATACTAAGGGTCCCTAAACTTTCATTTATAGTAAACTTGTTAGGATAAAGCTTTCGGTTGTAAATTAGAAATTACTAATATATATTCTCCATCTTTTTGCGTTTTACATATTTAAATTGATTTTCTTTTTGAAACAGATGCAGATTCAATTGGAATTAAAAAAAAGTTCGTGGAAAGCTAGAAGAAAGGTCCTACAAATAAAATAGTCTATGGAAAAAATGATACCAAAGATTTAGTTGGTGAAGGGAGATCTTTTCAAGCAATTTCATAAACAAAGCTATCAATATAGTTGGGAATAACATATTAAAATTGTCATTTGCTCCAAATAATTAGAACGAGCTCTCACAAGATAAAGGGAGAGACATAATTACTAAATTACATTGTATTTTAAGATCATCTCATTTTTGTCATAAGATATATTATTTTATCATAAATTGACTATTTTGTGTCTTCTGATCAATATACTATAATTTTTGCTTTAACTACAAATTAAATTTGTAATTTATTGCTTGCAATTGTTAGTCAATAGTCATGACAATATACAGTGAGTTTATTTTGTCACTAAAAATAATACTTTTTGTTACAACATGATATTTTTAACTACATATTTTTAGGCCATTTTTGTAAAATCAAAATTGTCACTAATTTAATACATTTGGGGACGATATATTTTTGTATACAAAAATTTGTGTTTAATGACGAAATAACTTTTTAAAATTATGAAATATATATAACTTTAGAGACAATTTATGTCGTCACTAATTAAACTAAAAAATTACAGACAAAGTAGTTTTGTCACTATTAATAACATTTTTAGTGAAGAAAGCACACTATCAACTACAAAAAATAATTACTTTGATGATGAATCAGTTCTTCATAAATACTATGTATTTATGGATGAAAAATAATTTCGTAGTTAATGTACTATTATTTAGCGATGACATATTAAATTGTCTTTAAATACATTTAACGACACATATTTAATGACGAACACTTGACGATTTTCTTTTCATCACGAAAGTTTTTTTGTATGAGTCTTAAGTGACAATATAATTTGTCACTAATGTAATTTTGGACGGTATCTGTCGGGTATTTAGCTTTCCTTTTGTAATTCCATCATTTCTTGATTCCGTAGGAGCCATGGGCTTATTGTGGGTGTTGGGATCCTTAGTTTAGACTATGGCTTTGCTTGTGGAATAGATGATCTTTCTTATCCTTGTTAGGATTGATTCGTGGTTGCCTTAGACTAGGCTGGACATTAGATGTTTTAGGTTGTGTTGTATCACCTCGTAGTTATGATTTGCTCCTTGTAGGGCTTGTTTCTGGGCGTTCTTCATGCATTGATGCTTGTGACTATGGTGGCTTACGTAGCAGTGGGTTGGTTCTAGTTGTCCTCAGTCTGGGACCGGATCAATGTGATTGGGGTAGGGCATCTTCCTTTGAGTTTGCTCCCCCTTTCTTTTTGAAATCTCTTCTTGATCCATTTGGTTGTTGATTAGCGGTGGGAATGTTGTATCCTTATTGAGCTTATGATTATATTGTTGGGACTGAGGCCGTGTGTGAGGAGAGTTGGATCCCAGGTTAGTACTCTCTACTTTGGTAGTGTGGTTTAAGTGTCCGTATAATTATTTGATTTGGAGTGCATTGTTTGAATGATGGTGATGGCATGCATTGTATTGTTTTGCTCATTCATCCAGATTTTATGGTACGATCCCGGCCCATGCATTAGCATATTTATCATTCATGATGAGATACTATTTTACTAAAAATTTATTTTAAACTGGTTTTAACGGGAGTCGTATTACCCAGATCACTTGTCTTACTTATTTTTGACATTACGAGGTATCAGTGACATGCTCCTTTTTCTACTTTGGATATTAGAGGCATCTGGGCTGTGTTAAGTTTTACTTGACTACCCAGCGCATCAACGCCCTTTCCTGCATGTTATTGGTCTTACTTACACACCTTGGTCACTTTTGCTAGTTGGACGACCTTGATACCTTAGATCCTCTTCGGGGTTGACATGCCCCCGAGTAACTCTTTCTAGCTGGACAACTTACGCCCCTGGGAGTGGACTCTGTGGTTGGGCGGCCTGAATTTATTTATCACTCTTTCTAATTGGGCTGTGAGTTAACTGGAGTCCTATGGTAATGGTTTCAGATGGTTCTGCTGCTCACCCTGCATTCCTATGCATTACCTATCACCAGTATACTTGTTTGTTATTTTTACCCTCCAGTTTATGGGGGCCGGTTGGGTTAAGTTTGATGTTTGTACCTTCCGGGCTTATGAGGTCCGGTTAGGTTATTGTTTGACTATATTTTATTTTCAGTGATTGTTTTTTTTACTACCTGTTAGGTTTTGACTTTAGAATTGTGGTTGTGGAGTCCCCCTGACACTAGGTAGTCGACTTGGTATCTTAGTTGCTTGCGATTAGGTTGTTGGCTTGCGATCCAGGTGCGTTCTTGATCCGACTTCTTACCCCTTGTTTCCTATTTCTATTATTTATTTATTGGCTACTTTAGTATCTCCTATTTAATTACTTGTGCTATGATTTACTTATTACTTGTTGTTTATGCTCGTTCTATCTTTTTAGCTCTGTCGGTTGTTGCCTATTGAGTACCATTTTTCGTACTCATACTAAACTTCTGCCCCATACAGATTGCAGTTGAGTTATCGCCATTGATTTGGAGTCGTGCGGAGAAGTTTGAGATTTCAGAGATTAGGGTGAGCTCCTGGCGTTTGGTGCTACCAGTTTCCATCTGTTTTGGCTAGGCTTAGTCTTTTTATTTTATTCAGAGACAGAATGGACTTGTCTTTTAATTGTGAAAGCCTTGTACTCCTATTTCAGATTACATGCTCAACTACTAACTGATGTCAGGTCTAGGGATGGTTCCTGTATGGTTTTGTTGATTTCCCTTTTTCTGCTTTGTTCGATGATCTTACTTCTTGTTGTTGGCTTCCACTTGGTAGTCTGTTGCTTATGGCTCCGGGCTATAGGTTAGGCTTACCTGATGGTGGGGTGTAGTAGGCACCATCATGACTTGAGAAATCGGGTCATGACACATACAACAAAACTTATTTAACTAGAAGACTATGTATCTGTAGACATTATCAAATATTATTGTTTATACATAAACACTAATGTCTTATAAAAGTATCAATTTGTATCATATTCATAGTTATGTATATGACACAACATTGATAGAGCAATTGATTGATTTTTTTAATTTTTTTTATTGTTTATATTTTTCTGATACATATGGGTTCTGGTCTATTTTCATATCTAAATGTCTCAACAAAATATATATATTCATCATGTATCAATAACTGTTTTTGAATTTTTGAATCTGTTATGATTTGGGAGGGATTTGAGAGAAGAAAATTTGAAATTTGAATTGTTTGAATCTGTTATGATTTGGGAGAGATTGATATCAATTTGATTTGTGTGATTTGAGGAACTGACATTTAATATTACATATATTTTCCTTTTTAATCTCAACAAAAAATTTATCTAATGTATCAAATGTTATGTATCCAGATGACACAAATTTGAAGAGATTTTTGTAAATTGAAAAAGGGCAGGGATAGAATGTAATTTTCTCCTTACACTGTGGAATTTCTATAAGTTATCAAACAGTACAAAAGAAATTTAAATATGTAAAATATATTTTAATTTTAATTTTAAATAATGATATATTTAGATATTTCTCTTAGGCCTGGGTTTGTGAAAAAGACTGCAAGCCAATTTTAGGGTTCAAAACTAATTTTGTATTACAATTTAGTGAATTGTCATACATACTCATAAGAGAGTTTAGATGAAAAGTTGGCATTCGATAGTCTTTTCAAAGTCGGATACATCCTGAGGAGTTTCAAAAAGTTTGATAGAAATGTGTCTCACAATAGCCGAGGGTCTTCTTTCGTATAAGGGTTTAGGAAAGGGAAAAAATATGATCCTCATAGATTAGAAAATACATCGACATACCACACTTATAAAATTTGAATCAAAGTTACTAAGTCCAAATAAATCTGCAACTAATGTACTATATTTGCCCTTGAAATGAAGATTCTTTCTGTGGAAAATACATGTTTTGCTTCTTTAATGAGTTTACATGGTATGAATTCAGTTTGGTTGCATTACTAGTTTTCATATTCAGATGGTTAAATAAAAACATAAAAAAATAAATGTTAGAAAAGGATTTAAAAAAATCATTCTCTTAAATAAAAAACAACCTTCAAATTGACCACTTGTAAATCATTTGTGTGTTTGAATAAAATTCAATTTATAGAATTTGATTCATCGAGGTTACAATTGTAAACACAAGTACAACCATATTGGCCAATAGTACCTCCACTTGAGCAAAGACCATTCCCATTGTGTTTCTCAAAGCATTCTTTTTTGCAATCATGAAGAACACATCCTTTTGGATTTAGAATTTTGGTACATCTGTGTTGAGCATTCTCTTGACTAATATCCAATGTAGTTGCAATCAAATTGATGAAAAAAAAGAAAGACTGGAATTGATTTTTTTCCGTCATAAGTTTATGACACTACTATCTATATGTGCATTTTCTTGCAAAATTAACTAAGGGACATATGCATAGTCGGTCAGAGTAGTAACCTATTGACTGTATCGTTTATGAACATAGAGAATATTTCTGTATTCAGGTAAAGTTGACCTATAACATTAGGTAATTAACTCTCTATATAAACTCAAAGATGGTTACTTGAAAAACAAAGAAACAACCAATTACAACCAATGAAATAATATATATATATATATATCATGAAACATTCCTCACATTATAAGTATCTAAAACTTATAACTCAAAAAGTATAAAAATCATATATGTCATAAAAATAAAGAGGCCAAATCTCATATTTAAAATGACAAAAGAATATAAAAGACAAACCTGAAATAATGAGAAGGAAATAAAGAGCAAAGTTCAAAAACTTGGCCATTCTTAATCAAAATTAATCTCAAGTTAATTTCAATGGTATACTTCAGTGCAAAGTGCAAGAAGCTATTAATAATGTGTTTTTGCCAAATTTTGATAAATTAAAATGGAGAGTAAAATCAAACTCATTTATTTTTATCAATTTATAGTTTTTTCCTTGTTGAAAAGTTATGAAAAGTTGTTCAAAAGTTTGACTAGGGTGAGATGTTTGAAAAATTAGAATGTTAAATAATTATTATATTCTAATTCAGAATCATATATATGTTCTATATATAATATGTTAGAATAATGTGGTAAATGTATATATATTTTTCCTAAATTGATTAAAAGATCAAACCTAAAAGAATCGATGATTTTTCAATTAAAAAAATGTTTTTTTCCAATTTTGATACAACTAGTTATTAGTACCTAAGAAATATTGACAAAGAGTTAAATTGTATATCATATGTGCTGTAAATAAAGATAAATAATTAATATTGTAGTATTATTTTTTGAAAATTAGAATTGCATTCACATTACAGGTTACAACAACAATTGTCACGACCCAACTTCTCGAGTAATAATGACACCTACGAAAACCCACCAGTAGGTAAGCCGACCCGTACCCAAAACAAGAAGTAGTGAGAACAAGGGTAGAACTAAATAGAAAATAATGCTAACAATATGAAAAGTAAAAAATGGAGAGCAAACCAAAAACTATATACACTGGTAAAGACAAGCTAACATAGATACAAAAGGAGACAGGTTGATCCAGAACGCCAAGTTCTCACCCTCATCTCTGATCTCCACAAGCTACAAAAGATGACACGAACGATCACCGTTGGTACATGGTACTAGGACTTGAATCATGAAAAGATGTAGAGTGTAGCATAAGTACAAAAATAAGGTACTAAGTAGGCATCATAGGCCGAACGAGCAAGAAAGGTAAAGAAAATTTGATAAGATAGAATCTAGACACAAAAGAGGCAAAACCGGATATGAGAAAAAGGCACACAGATATACCACAAGTAAATCTCATTTCAACAAAACTAAACCTAACTGGACCCCATAAGCCCAGAAGGTACACTCGTGCGCAAGTTTAAATATAAACTGAACGACCCCATAAGCCCGACATGTACACAAAATAGCTAAGTCTACAAGACAGAAGAGTAATCCAGATCCGAATCTAAGAACCAATCAACTCACAGCGCAGCTAGGAAGAGTTACTATAAACGCAGGCCACCCAGCTATACCATCCACACCCAGGGGTGTCAACAACCTAGTTAGCAAAAGTGTCTCGAGGGCATGTCAAATATGTAGAGAATCTCAGATATCCAGGCCGCCCAGCCAGCCTGCTCACTCCCAAGGGCGTCAACCGCCCAACTAGCAAGAGTGTCCGGGGGTGTATCGACTCCAAAGAAGATCTCAAGTAGGCTCCAAACCACCGTTGATTGATGTCGACCCTAAACGTTATCATAAAAGGCTACAAGCCAGAAGCACTCCAATCCCGAGAAAGTACACAATCTCTGGTAATGCATCAGAGCCATAGAAATAGGGAGAGGAGACAGAAAGGATAACAAGCAATGCAAATGCCTAAGCGAAGGCTCATGCTACCAGATCCAAGTTTGCTATTCCAATCTACGAGGACCTAGTCTATCCGAGTACCGTTGGAGACACACCAAAGTCACAAGGTGCATGGGTCAACGACAACACAAGTCTATCCTAGTTTAAGGCCAAAACATGCTGCGAAAATAACTAATTAAACAAGTAAATAACAAAGCATGCTACAACACACATACAACCCTCTACAAATCTGGTACTACCCTCGAAACAGTAGTAATCAACCCCAAATCATGGTCTCTAGCAAGAAAAGAAGGAATAACTAGGTCCCCGCCCCCAATTCACACTCATCATCATGAATTCACCCATTCATGCTCAATCAAATTAGAAAGGAAGTCATAGACTACCAGTAAGCCGATCGCACGCGCTCCAAATCACAAGGCCAGAGCTTTTCTCTTCCAAACAACCTCTGAACACTGCCACACTATCAAAAATAGGATCAAAACGTCAATATGGTCGTTTAGACACAAAAATCACCCAAAATGGAGAGAGACCAATTTTTAGAATCAAATGGGAATCATGAAACCTGTGCCAAAATTTCCAGAATTAGTTCCGTCAAGAGGTCTTTAACTACGCCTTGAACTTGTGTTCTAAAGATGAAGACCATCTGAGGCCTAAAACAGCCCAGAACAACACATGCAAAAAAAAAAATCAACAAGGGAAGCAACAAACAAAGATGGGAAGCAGCTTAATCACGAAATTCACCTCAAACAGAAGACCTTCAGTAGCTCCTAATAACTTCACCAAATAGCCACGCTCCCAACGATCACCCAGGACTTTGAATCACTCAAATCGAACTCCCAAACTCACTAAATCGCATTTAGAAGAATGAGGGCTAAGCTGAAACTTTTGGGTATAAATACCTGAAAATAGTCGCTAAAAAAATGAAATTTTGCTCCCTAAAAGTCAGATATATCGTCGCTAAAGGCCTGCACCATATGTCAACACTTCAAAGTGTTTGGTCAAGTACTGAATTCTCCGATGGGGTGTCCGACATTCGTTCAGAACCCTGTGCTCGCAAACAAAATATGCTACCCCATCGAATTCATCATTTCAGACCTAACAAAACCATCAAAACTTCCATCCGAGGTCGTTTCGATGAAATGTGGGTCCCACACCCAAGTTCAATTTTAAGTTAAAAACCACATGAAGCCTCAAAATGCGATCGGAAGCATGCATGCCCATACAAAAGATCGTTCTATACCAAAATCGATATTTCAGAGCTAACAACGCTGACATAATTCTTGTCCGAGCATGTTTACCAAGAATGTTGACCAAAGACAACCTTTGGCTAAAGCTTCAAAGTTAAAATGCCTAACGACACAAACTCACACCAAAATTCTCGAGGGTTGAACCAACCATGCCCCTAGCCCAAAATGGCCCTTCCAGAGCTGATAAAGCCGTCAGAATTGCATTCTGAGGCCGTCTTCCTAAAATTTGGACTGAAGTCAACCATTCAAGTTTCAAAGCATCCAAAATACGGAAAGTTTCACAAAAACTAAATGAACGACTAGGGGATCGAACTATTAGTCCCACCAAGTCATAAATGACTTGGGGTCGCTACCGGAAAGCTCTAAACGATGTACAGGAGGCATAAACACAGAGATTAGCTAGAGGTCATTACAACATCCAATACTAAAAAGGACTTTCGTTCGTGAAAGTAAGAGTCAACAAGTACCTGAAGGCTAAAACAAGCAAGGAAACTACTCCTGCATATCATGCTCGGTCTCCTAGGTAGCCTCCTCAACTGGACGATGCCTCAAATAGACCTTAACCGTAGGAATGGCTCTCGAGCACAACCTGCGCACATCTCTTGCAAAAATGACAACTGCTACTCTACGAAGGTCAAGTAATCATCCAACTCAACTACATCATAGTGAAGCACATGTGACTCATCAGGAAGATACCGGTACAACATCAAAACATGAAAGACGGGATGGATAGCTGAGAACATCAGAGGCAAAGCTAACTCATAAGAAGGATCTCCAACTATCCGAAGGATCTCAAAAGTCCCAATATACCTGGGGCCAGGATTGCCCCGCCTCCCTAATCTTATCACACTCTTCATGGGCGACACACGGAGGAAAACACTGTCACCAACTGAAAACCTCAAAGGTTGTCGCCTACGATCAAAATAACTTTTGTGCCTTCTCGGAGTGGTCTAAAGTCTGTCTCGAATCACCCTCACTTTCTCTAAAGCCTCATTAACCAAGTCTATGCCACGCGGTCTAGGTTTTGTAGACTAAAACCAACCAATCGGAGAGCGACAATGCCTACCATAAAAGACTTCAAAAGGGGCCATCTGGATGGTAGAATGATAGTTGTTGTATGCAAACTCTGCCAAAGGCAAGAACTGGTCCCACTGACCACCAAATTCTAATACAAAAGCCCAAAACATGTCCTCAAGGACATGAATAGTATGCTCCGATTGACCATCCGTCTGTGGGTGGAAGGTTGTGCTAAGGTCAACGCGAGTTCCTAATTCATCCAGTCCTCCAAAAGATAGAAGTAAACTGAGCAGCCCTATCTAATATAATAGAGACCAGCACACCATGAAGATGAACCACCTCAAGAATAAAGATACGGGCTTACCTCTCGGCACTGATTGAAAACTGAATAGGGAGGAAGTGTGCTGAGTTGGTCAATCGATCAATGATGACCCAAATGCTTTCAACACGTCTAGAAGTCTGAGGCAAACCTTCCACAAAATCTATAGTGATGCGATCCCACTACCACTCTGGAATGGGTAATCTCTAGAACTTACCAATGGATATCAAATGCTCCACCTGAACCTATTGACAACTCAGGCAACGGGACATATAAACTGCAATATCTCTTCTTATTCCGGCACACGAGCAATGCCACCTCAAGTCACGATACATTTTTCGTAATGGCCAGATGAATAAAATATCTTGAATGATTGGCCTCCCTAAGTATCAACTAAATCAAACGCCCAAATCTCGGGACACAAATACGAACTACAACCCTCAAAAACTCATCTGATTCTAAAGTAATTTGACTAGTATCACCCGCTAACACTCAATCTTGAAGTGCCACCAAAGTCTCATCCTCAAACTTACAGCTACAGATCAGATCAAGAAGAGAGGAATGAACTCCCACATAGGCTAAACACGCCTAGAATCTGAAACATCCAACCAAACCATCTGGTTAGCTAAGGACTGAATGTACAAAACTAAAAGTCACTCCACAGTAGATAAGAAGGCTATACTACCCATACTCACCGCCTTTCGACACAAGGAATCCGCCACCACATTCGCCTTACCCGGATGGTAGAGAATAGAGAGGTCATAGTCGTTAAGAAACTCAATCCAGCGACACTTTCTCGAATTAAGATCCCTCTGGCTCATGATGTAGTGAAGACTCCTAAGATCACTGTAGATCCCATAATGAACCCCATTCAGGTAGTGCCTTTGGATCTTAAGCGCAAAAACTACCGTTGCCAACTCCAAGTCATGAGTGACATAGTCGCGCTCATGTAGCTTAAGCTGCCTTAAATCATAAGAAATATTCCGACCCCACTGCATCACTACACAACCCAAACCGATGCAAAATGCGTCACAATAAACCCTGAAGACCTCGCCCTTAATAAAGTCAAACTGGGTCTAGCCCAATCATGAATAGCCTCAAACTTAGTTGGATCTACCATGATAACATCCTTGGACACCACGTACCCTAATAATTCTACTGACTCAAGCAAAAATTTGCAATTTGAAAACGTGGCATAAAGTCACTGATCTCTCATAGTCTGGAGCACAATCCTCAAATATTGGTCATGACCACTCCTACTCTGCGAGTATACCAGAATAACATCTATGGACACGATGACAAACAAACCAAGATACAGTCTGAACACCCGCGTCATCAAGTCCATGAAGGCGGTAAGGGCATTAGTAAACCCAAAAGACATCACTAGGAACTCATAGTGGCAATATCGAGTCCTAAATACAGTCTTAGGGATGTCCGCTGCCCTAATCCTTAGCTGATGGTAACCACATCTCAAATCAATCTTCAAAAAACTATGACATCCTGAAGCTGGTCGAATAGATCATTAATCCTAGGCATGGGGTAATGGTTAATCAACGTCACTTTATTCAACAACATATAATCAATACAAATCTGTATCGTACCGTCCTTCTTCTTTACAAATAGAACATGAGCGCCCCAAGACAACACACTAAGCCTGATGAACCCCTTACCCAAGAGGTCCTGGAGATGAACACTGAGTTACTTGAGCTCTGAAGGAGCCATCTAATATGATGGAATAGATATAAGTCGATTACCCGGCTCAAGGCCAATTGGAAATTTAATATCACTCTCTAGGGGTAGGATAGGTAGGTCACTAGGAAACACATCAATACAATCACAGACAAATGGAATGGACTCAACTAAAGGGACCTCCTACTCACATCACATACATAAGCCAAATAAGAAAACCATCTGCTAGCCACTAGCCTCCGAGCCTGAACAAAAGAGATAACTCTAATCGGTGTGCTACCAATGGTGCCCTGCCACACCACCGGTGCAATACAAGGCATGACTAAGGTAATGGTCTGAATGAAACAACCTCAAACCGTGCAATAGGGGGATAACCACTCCATGCCTAGAATCACATCGAAATCAAGTATATGTAACAATATAATGTCAGCTCGGGTGTCACGCCCCTGGATAGTAACTAAGCATGATTGAAACACCTGATCCACTCCTAGCGAGTCACCCATGGGTGTCGATACACGCAACTGCACTACCATAGGCTCATAACTCATACCCAAATGAGAAGCATAGTACACAAACACAAAAGAATATGTAGAACTAGGGCCAAATCAAGTTGAGGCAGACTGATGGCATAAAAGAATCATACATGTGATCACATCATCAGATGCCTCAGCCTCTGCCCTCGTAGAAGCAATATAAAAATGGCCATGTCCACCTACGCCATGATCATATATCCTACCAACTGACCTTTCTCCTCGAGAACCACCCCAAATACCCTATTGTACACCACGCACCACGATGATCCTGACTATGACTTCGACATTTAGCTGGAGGTATTGCTGGTGGAGCTTGTAGAGCTAGTTTTTGAACTGGAATGATCCGTCTATACAAAGGGAAATCTCTGGCCTAGTGACCTAACTTACCACAGTCAAAACAACCCTAAAATGATCTACTCCTAGAAAAATGGCCACCTCGGCCTGAAGTACTAGTCTGGGACCATGACTCTGACTAGAGCCAACCTTACTCCATCTATACCGATCACCCTTTCAACTCTTCAATAAGACATGAACATGATGACTAGGCTGAACAAACTGAAACTACCGTCGAGCCTTATCATGTGAATCTTTAGGCTTGGAATAGGACCCACTATAGCTACGGTCATATCGAACTCTCTTGTCACTGGCCCCTTGGGCCTCACGATTGAGCTGCACAATAGTGTGTTCATGATCAACAACATCTAGAAAGGAGAGACGCGCTAAGACCATAGACTGAGCCTCAATACGCAACTGCAGTCTCTACCCACAAGCAAATCACCAAACCCTCTCCTCCTTAGTATGTAGAATCATGGTAGCTTTGTGGGAGAGCTCGTGAAATATCACCTCGTACTCAGACATAGTCATAGAACCCTGCTCCAATATGGAGATATGATCAATGAGGTTATCTCTAATGTTGCAAGGAATGAACCTGGCCAAGAAGGCCTCAGAAAACTTAGTCCAGATGACCGGAGGAGACCTAGCTGGTCTAGTCTCAATAAATGTACCCCACCGCTATCTAGCTGGCCCATCAAGCTGATACGCAGTGAAGTTGGCTCCTCTCAAATCCCCGAGACCCAAGGTATGTAGCCGTGAGCGATATGTAGTCAGAAACTCATGGACATCCTCATCCATAGCACTAGAAAACCTCAGAGGTGAAAGCCTCAAGAACACTCTGAGCATCGTCTTCTCCTCAAGAGGCATAACTCCAACCGTTATCATGGGCTGGGAACACCTAGGTGGTACATCGGCTCTGGGTGCCTCTGCTGCAGCTTGATCCTGCTGATCTAGTGTTGGCAAAAGTGTTGGTGCTGGTGTTGGTGCAAGTGATCGTTCATGGGCCTACTACATACCCTCCAAGCAATGTGCAAAGATGAGTAATGGCTTCCTGGAGCTCAGGAGCCATAGCTGGTCCGGGTGGTGGGTGAGTTGGTCCAGGCCCCACCAATTGTTCTATTACATGGGCTGCTGAAGGATCCGCTGCAGGCTCCATACCCTGATCTCTATATGTAGGTTGTGTTGCACCCCTACATGGCAAGGGAGGTCGGCCCCTACACCGATCTGCTTCACGGCATGTATGATCCATCTTTCAAAAAGAGTGAAGTAAGTGAGATTTCAAGAAACCAATAACACACAGGCTGCACGAAAGCGATATAAAAGAGAGGAATCCTTAAAGACACCCTGTAGCCTCCCAAAGATAGGACACATACGTCTCCGCACCGATCCATAAGACTCTACTAGGTATTAGCTCAATACAAGTGAGTCTGGTGAACCTGGAGCTCTGATACAAACTTGTCACGATCTGACTTCCTGAGTCATGATGACACCTACTGAAACCAACCAGTAGGAAAGTTGACTCGTACCCAGAACAAAAAGTAGTGAGTATAAGAATAGAAATAAACAAAAAATAATGCTAACAATAAGAAAAGACAAAAATGGAAAGCAAACCAAAAACTATATACAAAGGAACCCTCCCAGAACCTGGAAGTCATGAGTAAAGAGTTGTCTAATGAAATAAATACAAGTCCCAAAAGTTGACCACAACAAGCCATCTCAAAGACAAAACACAAGCTAAGATAAGTACAGAAAGAGATAGGCTGATCCAGAACGCCAAGTGCTTACCCTCATCTCTGATATCCACAAGCTGCAAAAGACGGTACAAATGATCACCGTTGGTAGCTGGTACTAGGACCTGCATTACGAAAAGATTCAAAGTGTAGCATAAGTAACAAAACAAGGTACTCAGTAGGCATCACAGGCCGACCCAACAAGAAAGGTAAAGAAATTTTTATAAGATAGGATCTAGACACAAAAAGAGGCCAAAGAGGATATGAAAAGAAGGCACACTAGCATACCACAAGTAAATCTAGGTACAACTAAAATAAACCTAACTAGACTACCATAAGTCCATAAGGTACACTCATGCACAAATTTAAATAAAATCTGAAAAGACCCCATAAGCCCAATAGGTACACGGAATAGCTAAGTCTACAAGACATAAGAGTAATCCAGATTCGAATCCAAGAACCTTTCTACTCCCAACCCAACTTGCAAGGGTGACTATAAACCAAGGCCGCCCATCCATACAATCCGCTCCAAGGGCGTCTACCGCCCAGCTAGCAAGAGTTCCTCATGGGCGTGTCAACTCTATAAAGGATATCAGATATCCAAGCCGCCCAGCCAGCTAGTCCACTCCTAGGGGCATCAACAACCCAGGTAGCAAGAGTGCCCAGGGGCGTATCAACTCTGAAGAGGCTCTCAAGTAGGCTCCAAGCCACCATGGATCAACGTCCACCCTCAAAGTTATCATTAAAGGCTCCAAGGCGGAAGCACTCCAATCCTAAGAAAGTACACAATCTCCAGTAAAGCATTAGAGCCGTAGAAATAGGGAGACGAGATGGAAAGGATAAAAAAACAGTGGAAATTCCTAAGCTTAGGCTCATTCTACAAGACCCAAGTATGTTATTCCATTCTACAAGGACCTAGTCCATCCGAGCAGCGTCAGAGGAACACCAAAGTCACATGGTGCATGGGTCTTAGGCAACACTTGTCTATCCTAGGCTAAGCCCAAAACATGCACTTAAAACAAGTAACTAAACAAGTAAATCACAAAGCATTCTATGACGCACATACAACACTCTACCAACATGGTACTACCCTCGAAATAGTAGTAATCAACCGCAAATCATGGTCTCTAGCAAGAAAAGAAGGAATAACTAGGTACCCACCCCCAATTCACAATCATCATCATGTATTCACACAGTCATGCTTAATCTAATTATAAAGGAAGTTGTAGCCTACCTTGAAGCCGATCGCGTGCGCTCCAAATCACAAGGCCAGAGCGTTTCCCTTTAGAATGGCCTTTGAACGCTGCCACACTATCAAAAATAGGATCACAATGTCAATACAGTCGTTTAGACACCAAAATCACCCATAACAGATATGGACCAATTTTTAGAGTCAAACTGGAATCATGGGACCCATGTCAAAATTTCTGGAATACACTCTGACAAGAGGTCCTAAACTACGCCTCAAACTTGTGTTCCAAAGATGAACACAATCTGAGGCCTAAAACAACCAGCAACAACACATTCAAAAAAATCAACAAGGGAAGCAACAAAGAAAGATGGGTAACAACTAATTCACAAAATTCACCTCACACGGAGGTCCTTCAGAAGCTGATGCGATTCTCATCCGAGCATGTTTACCAAAGTCAACCCTTAGCTTAAGCTTCAAAGATAAAATTCCTAACGGCACAAACTCATCCCAGAAGTCTTGAGGCCCGAACTAACCATGCCCCTAGCATAAATTGGCCCTTCCGAGCTAATGAACCGTCAAAATTGCATTCTGAGGCTTTCATCCTAAACTTTTGACTGAAGTCAAACGTAAAGATTTCAAAGGCTCCAAAATATCAAAACTTGCACAAAAACTAAATGAACAACCAGGTGGGCGAATTGTCGGTCCTAACAAGTCATAAATGACATACGATCGCTATAGGAAAGCTCTGAATAATGAACAGGAGGCATAAACACATAAATGACATGGAGTTCATTACACCAATAACATACCAAGTGTAATCAACAAGTAAGATCTTGAGAGAGTAGAAAGTACGCATGTTTATCCTTACCTTAATGGGGGTAAATAGGCCATTTTCGAAAAACCTTAGCTAAAAATAAAAGTATTCGATGAAGTATTAAAGAAAATAAATAATTATAATATCAAGATACAAAATAAATGACCAATTGATCATAGTATGTAACACCTCAGATTTGGAAAAGAAGGAACATAAAATTTTTGGGTTGCAGGTTTTGTCTACAGTTCTCATCTATAGATCATAGAAGCTTTTACGGGCCGTAGATTGCAACCATGGGAAGGAGAAAATAATTTTCTAAAATCATGTCCCAGTACCCTTTGTACGGTTCACCAGGATGGTTCGTCATCATATGTACTAGTCGTAGATAAGTATCATAAGTGAGTCCTAGATTAGTGAAATTTTGAGGGTCAACGTTGGGTTCTGCGGTTGGTGTCTACGGACTGTAGGAAGACCTACAAGCCATAGAAATGTTCAGTCAAAAGATAGGTGAAATCATGGTCCCAGTACTTGGTCTAAGGTTGACCAGTACGGACCGTAGATCGAGTTCGACATTATTTTAAAGGTCTTTTAAGCCTTTTTCCTAATTGTTTTAAATTAAACGTATGTCATTTTGCCTTCTACCCTAAGCCGTATATAAAGCTTTTAAGCCCCAAATTACCCACTCTCAATTCATTCTCCTAAATTACCTAAACATAACCAAACCCATCCTCCCCAAATTCTCTCAAGGCTCACCAAGAAAAAGAAGAGATAGGGTTCCATTCAAGAACTCAATCCTCCATTATTCTTGGGCTTATAGGATCAAGGTATGTGAATATTCACCCATGGAGTTATTTCCTCCATGGGGTCCCCAAGGTTTCAAATTCCTCCCGTCAATTTCAATTGATTTAATTTAGGGCTTCAATTCAATTTCATAGGTTTCATTCAATTTGATATGAATATTGTTAATTAAGTCTTCCAATGCATGATTCAATGTTAATATATAATATTCAGTTGAAATTATACTGACCTATGCCTAAATTATGATTTTCAACTATGAACTTATTATGAACTCATGAACCTATGAATTATTAAGTTATGAAGATATGCATATTTTTAATGAAATTATGGTAAATGATTTGGGATTCTTTGAAAGAGAAGTATCAATAATATTGTGAAAGAATTTCTCACATGTTTTCATGATCATGGTTGTGAAGGTATTTCTCACAGATGGATTCACATTGATGAAAGGTTTTCTCATCTATGTTGAATTATGTTTATGAAGTTGTTTAATGTTTTGATCTTGAAAGATGTAGACTTGTATTGATCATTGTCTTTCCTATGTTAAATTGATATTTTACTTTTATCTATTCCATTGGAATTTAGACTTAGAACCGAGAGGGTTTAGAGGTAGAGGCTCAAATAGGGTAGTCTCTAGTAGCAACCTCTAGTCCCAAACTACGTGCCCCTGAAGGATTGTCTTAAATGGCCTAGCTAGTTGATCCATTATAACGCTAACCTACACTTTATCCAATTCTAAGTGTAGGCGATCACAATCTAGTATAAACCCAACAAAGAATTGGGGCCGATCCCACAGGGAGTGATACGGTAGAGAATTAAATTACGAAGTGAAAGACGTGTTCTAATCGGTTGTAGGTATAGAAATTATCAAAATAGTTAAAATAAATTAAAGGGTTTGACCACTAGTGTCAAATGGGAGGATAAGGTTTGTCAATTAACAACTACTAAAAATAGGGAAGTAATCAAGTAGAAAGGGATCCTTGGGAATATGATCGATTAATTGCTAATTTTGCTATACGAGTGATTACTAATTACCGAAAGTTGCTGAATCTTAGTGGGTAGGCCAGACTATAGATGCAATAGCCATCTCTCAATCAACTGTAACACCCCGTATCCTAGACAGAACAGATTGCAGATTTGAGAAGCTACAGGTGCCACCTACGGACCGTAGGGTGACCCACGGTCCGTCTTGGTGGTCCGTGGTTCACCACCTGGAGTCCATCCCATAAAACCCCAGAAAATTATTCTAAGTCCAGACCTACGCCGGGACCTACGGACCGTAGGTCAGACCACGGTCCGTGGTCCAGGGCGTAGGTCAGAACCCAGATTTCTAGACCAGAACTCTAGAAAATTCAGCCAAGGCATGACCCACGGCCAGGACCTACGGACCATATGTCAGACCACGGTCCGTGGTCTAGGTCCGTGGATCGTGGCCTTCAGGTCCAAGCCCAGACGCCAGTCGACGGACGACCAGCACAGACCATCGGTCTAGCCACGGTCCGTCGGTCTGGTCCGTCGATTGGTCCGACAACAGTAAGTCAGGGGTCTTTTGGTCTTTAGCTTATGCGTTGGACCCCTAAACTACGTCGTTTAACCCCTAACTACGTAGTTTTAGTCAGTTTAAGCCTAGTAACTTAATTAGAACTTACCCTAGTCAATTCATTCTCCAAAATTTAGCAAACTCAGAGGAAAAGAGGAGAAAGAGTCGACCAGCCCTAGTCCAAGAACGCAACAAGGTTTCTTCAGTTCCAGCCCCGAAATAGAAAGATTTCTCCTTGGAATTCAATACCAGGTATGTAGGATTTCACTAGTGGGTTTCTTTCGCCCATTAGGTCCCTAGAATTCAGTCAGAATCTTGATTCCCTTGATATTATCTAGACCTAGGGTTTCTTGAATGTTAGAAATTGTTGGGTTTTAGCTGTTAGAATGATCCAAATGAGATTATCATGTTGTTTCTCAGTTTATTGCATGAAATTCAGAACCCTAGCTACGTAGTTCTTTTAGTTCATGAATTACACATGCTAGGCCAGCTATTTCAGTTCTATACATGCTTCAGTTTACGAATGTCATATTATCAGATATAATTATTGCATTCTCAGAGTTTGCATGTCAGAACATCGATCTATCCATGTTTTACAGAATTCAGTCATAATGTGTTACATACATATTCAGTTGGGAGTAGACTTAACACCGAGTTGGACTAGGGTTTAGCGTACCCGTATAGTCCCAGAATTACGTGCCTCCATAGGTTGTAAGTCCCCTCTGCGGGCTTCATTTTAGTGATCATGCCATTCATGCCTTTATACCTCTGGCAGGGTATATTGGGTCCTCTCGATGGGGCGTATACATCGGACTCCATATTTAGATCATGTGATTTTATGTCGGTTATTAGTAGATCCCATAGTACAGACAGATTCTAGTGCATTGACCAGGTTATCAGTTACAGTTCAATATTCAGACTAAGCATATCATGTATTTGGTCATTGCATTCAGTTAGCTCAGTATTCAGTATATCTCAATATTTACATTCAGTTCAGATTATATAATTGCTCAGTTATATTCTTTGTTCAGTTATGTATATTGTTCAGCTTTATTCTATCCTACATGCTCAATACCTTTCAAGTACTGACGCATGCTCTACGCTACATCTTCTCGTGATGTAGGTCCAGGTTCTCAGCTTCCAGATCTCGCATAGATCAGTTCCCAATCTTCAGCTCAACAGTATTAGTAGTTTGTCCTCATTCTCCGAGGGCGACAGATATGGTTCCTTTGATTTTAGTCTTAGTTTCAGTTTTTGCTAGATTTGGCTGGGGCATGTCCCAACATTTCTAGTCAGTTAGAGGCTTTATTTCAGACATAGTTAGAATCAACTTTAGTATTTGAGTTTGATTTTTCAGTTGTTGTTAAACTCTCCGCATTTATATATTCTGATGTAGTATAGATATTCCCCATCATTAAAAATTTATCTTATGATTAGCTTCCGCACAATGTTTACTGATTCAGTTCTCTTTAAGTTTGCTTATGTTATGCCAACAGGGTTAGCTTGGGGTCACTCGTGATCCTAGGTCCCGTGTCCGCGTCCTGGGGGTAGCTTCGGGGTGTGACAAACTTGGTATCAGTGCATTAGGTTTAAGTGTCCTAGGATGTCTGAAAAGCCACACTAAGTAGAGTCCATTTCATGGGTGTGAAGTGCACCATATCTAATGAGGGGGAAGCTACGAAGTGTTTTAAGAAAGCCTCACTTTCTTGATATTCTTATTGTGCGTTGGTATGATCTCTCTATAACTCATCATTATGCAATTCAGATCATGCCTCCTCTTAGAGCTAACACAAGGTATGCTAACGCAGATCCTTTAGTCCCAGATCAGGAAGTTTCAAATGTAGAGTTTCGGAACGCTATCCAACTTTTGGCTCAAATTGTGACTAACCAGAACAATTAGCAGGTTCCAGCTCCTGCAAATGCTAATGTTGGGTCAGCTGCAGCTAGAGTTCATGATTTTGTTAGGATGAATCTGCCTGAGTTCTTAGGATCACATATTGGTGAGGATCCCCAAAACTTCATAGATGAGGTTAAGAAGATCTTCAGAGTGATGCAAGTGATAGGTAATGATAGGGTAGAGTTGGCATCCTATCAGCTTAATGATGTAGCTCATATCTGGTATACGCAATGGAAAGAGAACAGGGATACAGATGCAACTCCTATCACTTGGGAATGCTTTAGTGAGACTTTTCTAAACAGGTTCTTCCCAAGAGAGTTGAGGGAGGTAAGAGGTCAGGAGTTCATAAATTTGAGACAAGGTAACATGACAGTCCAAGAATATGGACTTAAGTTCACCCAACTCTCCAGGTATGCTCCTCACATGGTTGCCAATTCCAAGGCTCAAATGAACAAGTTTTTTATGGAGTGTCAGACTTAGTAAAAACAGAGTGCAAAAATGCTATGTTGCTGGAAAATATGAACATCTCTAGGCTTATGACTCATTCTCAGCAGGTTGAGGGAGATAAGCTTACGGAAATAGCTAAGGACAACAAGAAAGCTAGAACAGGTAACTATGAGTACTCTCAACATAAAGGAATGGTGGAAATCGCTCTCAGTTTCAACAGAAATCTTCAGCTCCGGCACCTTCGTCAGCTAGTGTTCCATCCTCCAGGTTCCGACAGGATCAGAAAGGTAGGGCATCAGGATCTAAGTCTTAGGGGAGTGTTTCAGGTATCATAACCTACCCAACTTGTCCTAAGTGTGGTAAGAACCATCCGGGCGAGTGTCTTGAAGGAAAGGAAAGATGTTTTGGGTGTGGTCAACCTGGGCACAGGTTGCGAGATTGTCCTTCTAAACAGGGTCAAGGAGGTAATAATGGTAGAGCTCAGTCCACAACTTCAATAGCACCAGCAGGTCGCCTGACTCAGTAGGGTAACTCATCTGGTACAGGTGGCGGTCAGCGCCAAAATAGGTTGTATGCTCTTCAGGTTCGCCAGGATCAGAAAGATTCTATTGATGTGGTCACTAGTACGTTACGACTTTTTAACTTAGATGTTTATCCTTTGTTAGGTCCAGGGGCTACTCTTTCCTTTATAACTCCTTATATAGCAATCAAATTCGATGTTAGTCCAGAAACTCTCTCAGAACCCTTCTCAGTCTCTACTCTAGTTGGTGACCCAGTTATAGCTAGACGGGTGTACAAAAATTACCCTATCACAGTCTCTCAGAAAGTCACCTTAGCAAATCTTTTAGAGTTAGAAATGGTAGACTTCGATATCCTTCTAGGCATGGATTGGTAACATTCTTGTTATGCCTCAATCGATTGTAGAACTAGGATTGTTCGTTTTCAGTTTCCAGACGAACCAATCTTAGAATGGAAGGGCAGTAGCTTAGCCCCTATGGGTCGATTCATTTCTTACCTTAAGGCGATCTCTAAGGGTTATCTCTATCATCTAGTTTGGGTTAAGGATTCAAGCTCCGAAACCCCAACTCTTGAGTCAGTTCCAGTAGTTAATGAGTTCCCAGAAGTGTTTCCAGAAGATCTTCCCGGAGTTCCTCTTGAAAGGGAAATTGACTTCGGAATTGATCTCCTTCCAGATACCCAGCCTATTTCTATTCCTCCTTTCAGAATGGCTCCAGCTGAGCTTAAGGAATTGAAAGATCAGTTGAAAGACCTTCTAGATAAGGGCTTCATCAGACCTAGTATTTCGCCATGGGGTGCCCCATTGTTGTTTGTGAAAAACAAAGATGGTTCTCTCAGGATGTGCATTGACTATCGGCAGATGAACAAAGTCACAATCAAGAATAAGTATCCCATCCCCAGGATTGATGACTTGTTTGACCAACTTTAGGGTGCTAGTCATTTTTCGAAGATAGACCTCAGATCCGGTTATCATCAGCTCAGACTCAGAGACAGTGACATTCCAAAAACAGCCTTTAGAACTCGGTATGGTCATTATGAATTTTTAGTTATGTCATTTGGACTAACCAATGCTCTTGCAGCTTTCATGGATTTGATGAACAGAGTGTTCAAGCAGTATTTGGACTTGTTCGTTATCGTCTTTATTGATGATATCCTCATTTACTCTAGGAATGAGGAAGAACATGCCACTCATTTGAGAGTTGTTCTGCAAACTCTCAAAGATCGCCAGTTGTTTGCTAAGTTTAGGAAATGTGAGTTTTGGTTACAATCAGTTGCTTTCCTCAGGCATATAATATCTAGCGAAGGGATCCGAGTGGATTCTCAGAAAATAGAAGCGGTGAAATAATGGTCCAGACCTACCTTTCCTACAGATATCAGAAGTTTCTTGGGTCTAGCAGGTTATTGCAGAAGGTTCGTGGAAGGATTTTCATCCATAGCCTCTCTATTGACTAAGTTGACTTAGAAAAAGGTTAAATTTCAATGGTCAGATGATTGTGAGAAAAACTTCTCAGAACTGAAAACTAGATTAACTACAGCTCATGTTTTGACTCTACCAGAGGGTTAAGACAGTTATGTTATCTATTGTGATGCGTCCAAAGTCGGCCTAGGTTGTGTGTTGATGTAGCGAGGTAAGGTTATAGCTTATGCTTCTAGACAACTTAAGGTGCATGAGAAGAATTATCTGACTCATGACTTTGAGCTTGCAGCAGTGGTGTTTGCACTTAAGATTTGGAGACATTACTTTTATGGTGTTCACGTAGAAATGTTCACAGACCATAAAAGCCTTCAGTATGTGTTCACCCAGAAATAGTTGAATCTTTACCAGAGGAGATGGCTTGAGTTCCTCAAGGATTATGACATGAATGTGCTTTATCATCCTGGTAAGGCCAATGTAGTAGCAGATGCCCTTAGCAGACTATCTATAGGTAGTGTAGAACATGTTGAGGAAGAAAGAAAAGAACTAGCAAAGGATGTTCACAGGCTTGCTCGCTTGGGAGTTCGCCTTATGAGCATATCAGATGATGGTGTAACAGTTCAGAATGGGTCAGAATCTTCATTGGTAGCGGAGGTTAAGTAAAAGTAAGACAGTGATCCGATATTGCTTCAACTAAAGGGTGCAGTCTACCAGCAGAGAGTTGAGGTATTCTCCTAAGGGAGAGATGGTGTGCTTCGCTATCAGGGTCGATTATGTGTTCCTAAGGTGGTGAGTTGAGACAACAGATTGTTGCAGAAGACTATAACTCCAGGTATTCTATTCATCCAGGCGCCACTAAGATGTACCGTTATCTGCTGGAAGTCTTTTGGTGGAATGGCATGAAGAGGAATATAGCAGGTTTTGTGGCTAAGTACCCCAATAGTCAGCAAGTGAAGGTAGAACATCAGAAACCAGGGGGGTATGACTCAAGAGATCAACATTCCTACTTGGAAGTGGGAAGTGATCAACATGGACTTCATTACAGGTTACCTCGTACTCGCAAACAACATGAATCCATTTGGGTGATAGTAGACAGAGTTACTAAGTCTGCACGCTTTTTGGCTGTTGAGACTACAGACTCGGCGGAGCACTACGCCAAGCTTTACATTAATGAGATACTCAGGTTGCATGGGGTTCCTTTGTCTATCATCTCAGATAGAGGTCCTCGTTTTACCTCTCATTTCTGGAAGTCATTTCAGAAAGGTCTTGGTACTCAGGTTAATCTTAGCACAGCGTTTCATCCGCAGACGAATGGTCAGGAAGCGCATACCATTCAGACCTTAGAGGACATATTGAGAGCTTGTGTGATCGACTACAAGGGTAGTTAGGATGATCACCTTCCTCTTATAGAGTTCACCTACAATAATAGCTACCATTCCAGCATTCAAATGTCCTCTTATGAGGCATTGTATGAGCGTAGGTGTAGATCTCCAGTTGGTTGGTTTGAAGTAGGTGAAGCAGCCTTGATAGGACCAGATTCGGTTCATGATGCTATGGAAAAAGTACAGCTCATTAGAGATAGACTTAAGACAGCCCAGAGTCGCCAGAAGTCCTATGCAGATGTAAGGAGAAGGGACTTGGAGTTCAAAGTTGATGATTGGGTTTTCCTGAAAGTGTCACCTATGAAGGGGGTGATGAGGTTTGGCAAGAAAGGAAAGCTCAGTCCTAGATATGTAGGCCCTTAAAAGATCTTGAAAAGGGTTGGTAAAGTGTCTTACGAGTTAGAGTTGCCAGCAGAACTAGCAGCAGTGTATCTGGTCTTTCACGTTTTGTTGTTGAAGAAATGTCTGGGTGATCCAGCATCCATAGTATCTTTAGAGAGTGTGGCTGTGGAAGATAGTCTCACTTATGAGGATATGCCAGTTGAGATTCTTGATCGTCAGGTTAGAAGGTTGAGAAACAAAGAAGTCGCTTCAGTTAAGGTTTTGTGGAGGAGTCAGTCCGTAGAGGGAGCTACTTGGGAAGCAGAAGCAGCCATGAAGGCCAAGTTTCCTCATCTCTTTCTTTTCGATTCCATTCCACCTTGAGGTAATAGTTCCTCTTCAATTTTTCAGTCATTCATGCGCAGATTCAGTCTTAGTATCATGTTCCTTCAATTTGTACTTGCATTTTCAGCGTATTTGCATGTCCTTGGAAATCAATTCAGTCAGAAATCAGTTTTCAGAAATTAGTGGTAGGGTTTGTAGCTCTTTCCCTCTATATTCAGCTACTTTAGTCTTCATTCGAGAACCAATGCTCCCAAGGGGGAGATAATGTAACACCCCGTATACTAGACAGACCAGATTGCAGATTTGAGAAGCTACAGGTGCCACCTACGGGCACCATCTATGGACCGTAGGGTGACCCACGGTCCGTCCTGGTGGTTCGTGGTTCACCACCTGGAGACCCTCCCAGAAAAGCCCAGAAAATTATTCTAAGTCCAGACCTACGAATCGTAGGTCAGACCACGGTCCGTGGTCCAGGGCCATAGGTCGGACCCCAGATTTCTAGCCTTGAACTCTAGAAAATTCAGCCAAGGCATGACCCACAGCCAGGACCTACGGACCGTAGGTCAGACCACGGTCCGTGGTCTAGGTCCGTGGATCATGGCCTTCAGGTCCAAGCCCCAGACGCCAGTCGATGGATGACCAGCATGGATCGTCGGTCCATCCATGGTCCATCGGTTGGTCCGACAGCAGTTAAGTCAGGGGTCTTTTGGTCTTTTCCTTATGCGTTGGACCCCTAAACTACGTCGTTTAACCCCTAAACTACGTAGTTTTGGTCACTTTAAGCCTAGTAACTTAATTAGAACTTACCCTAATCAATTCATTCTACAAAAATTAGAAAACTCAGAGCAAAAGAGGAGAAACAGTCGACCAGCCCTAGTCTAAGAATGCATCAAGGTTTCTTCAGTTCCAGCTCCGAACTTGAAAGATTTCTCTGTGGAATTCATCAATAGGTATGTGTGATTTCACTAGTGGGTTTCTTTCATCCATTAGGTCCCTAGAATTCAGTCAGAATCTTGATTCCCTTAATATTATCTAGACCCAGGATTTCTTGAATGTTAGAAATTGTTGGGTTTTAGCTTTTAGAATGATCCAAATCAGATTATCGTGTTTTTGCTCAGTTTCTTGCCTGAAATTCAGAACCCTAGCTATGTAGTTCCTTTAGTTCATGAATTACACATGCTAGGCAAGCTATTACAGTTCTATACATGCTTCAGTTTACGAATGTCATATTATCAGATATAATTGTTGCATTCTCAGAGTTTGCATGTCAGAACATCGATCTATCCATGTTTTACAGAATTCAGTCATAATGTGTTACATACATATTCAGTTGGGAGTAGACTTAACACCGAGTTGGACTAGGGTTTAGCGTACCCGTATAGTCCTAGAACTACGTGCCTCCATAGGTTGTAAGTCCCCTCTGCGGGCTTCATTTTAGTGATCATGCCATTCATGCCTTTATACCTCTGGCAGGGTATATTGGGTCCTCTCGATGGGGCGTATACATCAGACTCCATATTTAGATCATGTGATTTTATGTCGGTTATTAGTATATCCCACAGTACAGTCAGATTCTAGTGCATTGACCAGGTTATCAGTTACAGTTCAGTATTCAGACTAAGCATATCATGTATTTGGTCATTGCATTCAGTTAGCTCAGTATTCAGTATATCTCAGTATTTACATTCAGTTCAGATTATATCATTGCTTAGTTATATGCTTTGTTCAGTTATGTATATTGTTCAACTTTATTCTATCCTGCATGCTCAGTACCTTTCAAGTACTGACGTATACTCTGCGCTACATCTTCTCGTGTTGTAGGTCCAGGTTCTCAGCTTCCAGATCACGCATAGATCGGTTCCCAATCTTCAGCTCAGCAGGCTTTTAGTCTTAGTTTCAGTTCTTGGTAGATTTAGCTGGGGCATGTCCCAGCATTTCTAGTCAGTTAGAGGCTTTATTTTAGACATAGTTAGAATCATCTTTAGTATTTGAGTTTGACTTTTCAGTTGTTAAACTCTCCGCATTTATATATTCAGATGTAGTATGGGTATTCCCTATCATTTCAGATTTATCTTATGATTAGCTTCCGCACACTATTTATTGATTCAGTTCTCTTTAAGTATGCTTATGTTATGCCAATAGGGTTAGCTTGGGGTCACTCGTGATCCTAGGTCCCATGTCCGCGTCCTAGGGGGTAGCTTCGGGGCGTGACACGAGTGATTACTAACTACCAAAAGTTGTTGAATCTTAGTGGGTTGGCCAGACTATAGATGCAATAACCATCTCTCAATCAACTATCACGAATCAAGCGAGTTCTCTCGAACCTCGACAAGCATAACAATTATAAACTGTCCAAAACCTCAATTTACCTACTCTCTCGAGCTAGATAGGTAGGATCGAATGAAGACTCACTCTCTCGAGCTGAATCCACAACAACCCAATCACTACAATCATCAATTGATAATCTTAAATCTAAAACCTCTTTCTCAAGAAAGTATAGAATACTAGACAAGAACTGCATTTGCTACTATAATTCATGAGTTAAAACTCAATTATCAATCAAACCCACTTCAAAAGAGCAACTAAATCAGTAATTACTAACACCCATAAGCTAAATGAGACAATTAATCATATGATCACACCCCCAAGAATGGGTGTTTTAGCCACACATTATAAAAAGCAGGGAAATATTACCAACTATGTTCTCCATCAGCTGGGTAATAAAATTCAAATCTTCACAATGCTTCAAATTAACTTAGAATCAAAACCCAAATTCGAATTCTACTTAAAAACTCTAAGAACAGTGTTTGGAATGAAAAGCTCAAGGTCAACACTCTCAAACACTCAGAACAGTTGCTCAAAATATTCGAAACAGTGAAATCTTTTAAAATTTTGCTATATACTCTTCCAGATTTTCAGCTTTTGGACTGAACGGCGGAGTTAGTCAAGCCTCACCGACCAGGTCGGTGATGCGCAAAGTTTTTCTCTACATCACCGTCTTATCTTACCTCTTCACCATTGGACTTCTGTAACTTTAGGGAATCATAATAGTTGTCACCGATCCATTCGGCGGTTCGCCGATTGTTTATGTCCATCGCCAAGTTGGATTTTCCCCAGGGCTGGCGCGCTATAACATTTGGCGGGCTGAAGTACCACTCGGCGAGTCGCCGAGTGGTCTTGGAGATCGTCACCTTTCATTATCTTCAGCTTTTTCGCTCCTTTTTGCCTGGTAATATCCTTGCATTGCTCTTTTTCCTTCATAGATGCAAATTAGCATGTAAACATCAGTTTAGAGCACATAAATAGGCATCGAGGACGCTAATACTATGAATAATAAGTCCTAAATGGGTCGAAATCCCAGACTCATCAATCCACTTTCACAAATAATGAAATATACAGATTCTACCTTGGCAAGTAGATTCTCCTTCTTCCGGTATGAGAGATATATCGGATTCCATGATATAGCTCTCATGGTCTTACTGTCGTATCAAGCTAAAATCCCACAAAATGACTATATTTTCTTCAAAGCTTTTCTTATGTCCTTTAACTCAAATTGATTAACTATATCCTATGATTTTCATATTTAACTTCCTTATGTTTAAAATTTCCAAATATTGATCATGTCTACATTCTTTTAACCATTATGCCATCATGTCCATGTTTATGCACATTGCCCCATACTTAGTACATTTCATGTACTAATGCATACTTGTACCTACATTATCTCATGAATGTAGGGTCCGACGTTCCTACCTCACACACTCATGGCTAGACATTAATTGGGTTCTTCAAATATTTTGTGAGTCCTCATGTTCCGAGGACTGAGACCCTTTATAGCTTTATGTCATTTTATTTCAGACTTTGTATGTGATGTATAAGTTACGTTCCAATCACTTTCCTTATGATGTATTAGATGACTTTGAGACTTATTTTATACTTCCGCTTTGTCAAACTCTTTTGATGTATAAAATTCTATTGTTTGAAGTCTTTACTATTATTATTTTGTATGACTTATACGATGTGTTTTGTGTAGGGCCTCCCAGGGTCCTATACACCATGTTACGCCTATGGTGTACTTTGGGTTGTGACAAACTTAGTAATCAAAGCACAAGGTTTAGATATGTCCTAGGATGTCTCATAAGCCACGTCAAGTAGAGTCTTATTCATAAATGTGGAACGCGCCACATTTATGAATAGGAGGCTATAAGATATTTAGAAAATTCCACTTTTTTCATCATTTTAAAGTCGTGTGATAGAGTATAACTCTATATGTTTCTATTTTAATCCTTATCTGATCCATTTCACGATATGGCCACTCAAAGAGCTTATGTTAGGAGGAATATGAATAAGAATATGGAACAAGAAGCTCCTCAAGTTCCGACCCACCCTTTGGCCGAACAAGTGACTAATACGATGTTTCAAGATGTTTCAAGTGTTGACTGAAGCAATGATGGCTCAAGCCAATAGGGAGATTTTTCTCTTCATGGACCGAAATGTGGACACAACAGTAACTAGAGTCACAGACTTCACTACAATGAATCCCCTGGAGTTTCATGGTTCCAAGGTTTAGGAAGATCTTGAAGATTTCATTGATAAGGTATACAAGGTCTTGCTGATCATGGGTGTGACGCCGCTGGAAATGGTGGAATTGGCCTCTTATCAACTTAAGGGTGTCTCTCAAGTTTGGTTCTCTTGATTGGAGAAGTTTAAGGTTACTTTTCTTGATAGGTTCTTTACTCTTGAGATGAGAGAGTAAAGGTACTTTAATTCATCAACCTTCGTCAAGTAAATAGGAGTGTGAAGGAATATGCCTTCAATTTCATGCAATTGTCTAGATATGCTCATACTATGGTTGTCGGTCCTAGGGCAAGGATGAGCAAGTTTGTTTCGGGAGTGTCCGAGATAGTGGTTAAAGAATGTCGTATCTCCATGCTTATCAATGAAATTGACATTTCTCGTCATATGATTCATGCTAAAAAAATTGAAGAGGAGGATTTTAAGGAATGGTTTAGGGATGCAAAGAGGGCAAAGACCGGTGATGGTGACTTTTCACATTCAAGTTCTGATGGACATGGTCATTCTAGATACTACAATGGTTTTTAGGTCAAGGTTCCTTCGAGCTCCAGCTCCTAAGTTCAACAAAGAGAGGGTGTCTAACACTAAGCCTCAAGGAGGAAATGGGGGTGGAAATATATCTTCAATTCCCGCATGCAAAAAGTGTTGCAAGAGCCATCCGGGAAAATGCTTGATGGGAACGGATAATTGCTTTGGTTATGGTTAAAGTTGTCACCACTTGAGAGATTGTCCATCTTCAAGTGACAAATGAAGGGATGGTAGAAAAGCTCCGCCTAGTGGTTCGGGTTCAAGTGTTCCAAAGCAAAACCAATTATATGCACTAAATACTAGTCATGATCAAGAGGGTTCTCCTGATTTTGTTACCAGTATGTTGAAAGTCTTTCATCTTAATGTTTATGCATTTCTTGATCCCGGTGCTACCTTGAATTTTGTGACGTCATATGTGGCTATGAGGTTTGATGTTTCTCCGGATGTATTGTTAGACCCTTTTTATGTCTCTACTCTTATTGGTAAATGTATTATGGCTAAGAGAGTCTATAGAAGTTGTCTTATATCCTTATCCCATTGAGTCACTCATGTTGATCTTGTAGAGCTTGATATGTTGGATTTCAATGTTATTCTTGGTATAGATTAGCTCCATTCTTGTTATGCTTCTATTGATTGTATAACTCGAGTGGTCAAGTTTCGGTTTCCATATTAGCCCATCCTAGAGTGGAAAGGGGGAAATTCTATGCCTAAGGGTCAGTTTATTTCTTGTCTTAAAGCTAGGAAAATGATTTCTAAGGGTTGTATATATCATCTTGTTCGGGTTAGGGATACATATTTTGAGACCCCCACTCTTGAGTCGGTCCCAATTGTAAATGAATTTCTGGAAGTGTTTCCTGATGATTTACCTGGTGTTCCTCCCGAAAGGGAATTAGACTTTGGTATTGACCTTCTTCCAGATACGCAACATGTCTTTATTCCTCCTTACCGTATGGCTCCGGCAGAATTTAAGGAATTGAAAGAGCAATTGAAATATTTGTTGGGAAAGGGTTTCATCTGACCGAGTATCTCACCATGGGGTGCACCAGTCCTGTTTATCCGTAACAAGGATGGTTCCTTTCGCATGTGCATTAAAGGTTACCACTAAGAACAAGTATCCTCTCCCAAGGATAGATGATTTGTTTGATCAACTCCAAGGAGTGAGCTACTTCTCTACGATTGACCTCTGGTCAAGTAATAACTAGTTGAGGGTGAAGGTGACATTCCGAAGATGACTTTTCAGGCTCAGTATGCTCATTATGAGTTTTTGGTGATGTCGTTTGGTTTGTCGAATGCTCTGGCCGTAATTATAGATTTGATGAATATGGTGTTTAGACACTATCCAGACATGTTTGTGGTTGTGTTTATTGACGACATATTCATTTACTCAAGGAGTGAGGATGAGCATGTCGATCATTTAAGGATTGTTTTTCAGTCCTCAATGACCAACAACTCTGTACAAAGTTTAGTAAATATGAGTATTAGTTGATATCCATGGCTTTTATTTGTCACATTGTCTATAGTAAGGGTATTGAGGTAGATCCTAAGAAGACGGATGTAGTTAAGTGTTGGCCTAGACCTCTATCCCCTTTGGATATTTGGAGCTTTCTGGGTTGTGCTCGTTATTATAGAAGGTTTGTGGAAGGGTTTTCTTCGATTGCCTCTCTATAGAAGGAATTGACCCAAAAGAAAGCTAAGTTAATATGGTCGGAAGCATGTGAGAAGAGTTTCCAAGAATTGAAAGATAGACTTACCTCCGCTCTGGTGTTAACTTTACCGGAAATACCCGATGGGTTTGTTGTCTATTGTGATGCTTCGAGAATTGGATTAGGATGTGTTCTTATGAAAAATGTGAAATTCATTGCTTAATCTTCAATGCAACTTAAGGTTCATGAAAAGAACTATTCTACCCATGATTTGCAGCTAGCAGCGGTTGTTTTTGCTTTAAATATTTGGAGGCATTATTTGTATGGTGTTCATGTTGATGTCTTTACCGACCACAAGAGTTTGCAATATGTGTTCAAGCAAAAGGATCTAAATCTTCACCAACGTAGGTGGCTAGAACTCTTGAACGATTATGACATGAGTGTTCTCTATCACCCCAGTAAGATGAATGTGGTGAAGGACGCTCTTAGTAAACTATCAATAGGAAGTGTTGCTCATAGAGGAAGATAAAAGGAGTTGGTTCATGATGTTCATAGATTGACCCGATTGGGTGTTCAGTTGGTTTATTCTGATGATGGTAGTGTTATTTTTCACAATGGTTCAAAATCATAATTACATCAGATATGAAAGCCAAGCAAGGTCTTGATTCAATTTTTGTTGAGTTGAAGGAAGCGGTGCTTAAAAAGTCCATTGAGGCTTCCCCCAAGGGGGATATGGTGTGCTTCAATATAAAGATTGGTTGTGTGTTCCCAATGTTGATGACTTGAGAGGGCCAATCTTATCAGAAACCCATAGTTCTTGATATTTCATTAACTGGGGAGCCACAAAGATGTTAATTGACTTGCGGGAGGTCTATTGGTGGAATGGAATTTTGAAGGATATTGCGCAATTTGTGGCTAAGTGTTCTAATTATCAACAAGTGAAAGTTGAGCATCAAAAGTTGGGAATTTCATCCCAAAATATTAGTATTCCTACTTTGAAGTGGGAAGAATTGAATATGGACTTTATTGTTCGTTTACCCCGCACTCGGTGGCAACATGAGTCGATTTGGGTTATTCTAGATCATATCACGAAGTCGGCTCATTTCATTCCCGTTAAGGTTTCTTATTCGGTGGAGGAATATGCTAAGTTGTATCTAAGGGAGAGGGTTAGGTTTCATGGAGTTCCCGAATCCATTATCTCCTATCGTGGTGCACAATTCACTTCTCAAATTTTGAAGTCTTTCCAAAAGGGTCTTGGTACTTGTGTAAGCTTAGTACAACCTTTTATCCTTAAATCGATGTGCAAGAAAATCTTACTATTCAAACTTTAGATGATATGTTGAGGGCTTCTGTGATTGACTTCAAGGGTAATTGGGATGATCATTTTCCTTTAATTGAGTTTGCTTATAATAATAGGTACCATTCAAGCATTGACTGGGCTCCACTGAGGCTCTTTATAGTAGGAGGTGTAGATCTCCTATTGGATGGTTTGAAGTTAGGGAGATTGATTTGATATGTCCCGAATTGGTACATGAGGCTATGAAGAAAGTTTGTCTTATTAGAGAAAGGTTGAAAATGGCTAAAAGTCAACAAAAATCCTATGCAGATGTTAGGAGAAGAGATCTTGAATTTGATGAAGCTGATTGGGTCTATGTGAAAATTTCACCCATGAAGGCTGTGATGAGATTTGGTAAGAAAGGGAAACTTATACCCCGTTATGTGGGCCAATATCCGGTTTTTAGGCATATTGATAAAGTTGCTTATGAACTTGTTTTGCCTAATGACTTTGCATAGGTCCAACCGATTTTCCATGTCTCTTTGATGGAGAAATGTGTTGCTGATCTGACATATATTGTACCATTGGAGAGCCTTGGTATAAAAGAGAGCCTTTTTTATGAAGAAGTTCCGGTTGAGATTTTGGACTGGCAAGTCAAAAGTTTGAGAAATAAGGAAGTTGCATCCGTAATAGTGTTGTGGAGGCATCAAAGGGTTGAGGGTGTTACTTGGGAGGCCAAGGACGATATTATGTCCCGTTATCCCCATCTCTTTTCCTCCGACCCTACTGTAGCTTGACTAGCTTGAGGTATTTTGTTCCTCATGGTTAATCCTTATTGGTTTCATGTGTCATAGTTGATATCATGTTTCCTCATGCATGCATACTCATGAAAACTTGATTTTTGAGAAAATGATTTAATTTTATTGAGTTCTTCATAATTGTATGCATTTGAGTATGATTTGCATGTATGCCTTATAAATTATGTTTTTAATATGTTTGAGCTTGGAGTTGATATTCCTCCTTGATATTGTGCATTGTGATGAAGTTGCATTCATGTTGGGTTGTTAGATCGTTTTCCCTACCATTCATAAAATTCCTTGAGTTCCATTCCAAGATGAATATTCCCAAGGGGGAGATATTGTAACATCTCATATTTGGAAAAAAAGGAAAATGAGATTTTTGGGTTGCATGTTGTGTCTACGGTTCACATATACGGGCCGTAGATGGGAACTGTAAGAAAGGGGAACATAATTTTCTAAAATCAAGTCCCGATACACTTTGTATGGTTCACCATGACAGTCCGTCATCCTAGGTCTGAGTCGTAGATAGGTCTCGTAGGTGAGTCCCAGACTTAGTGAACTTTTAAGGGTCAAAGTTGCATTTTATGGTTGTGTACGGACCGTAGGAAGACCTACGAGCCGTAGAAATGTTCCATCAAAAGATAAATGAAATTATGGTCCCAGTTCTACGGTCCATAGGTCGGAACCGTAGGTCGAGTCGCTTTTAAGTCTTTTCCCTAATTATTTTAAATAAAAACTATATATGTTTTGCCTTCTACCCTAAGCCTTATATAAAACTTTTAAGGCCCAAATTATCCACTTTCAATTCATTCTCCTAAATTCCCTAAATCTTACCAAACCCATCCTCCCCAAATTTTCTGAAGGCTATGGAAGAAGAAGAAGATCTAGGGTTCCATTCAAGTCTTAAATCCACTATTATGCTTGGGCTTAAATGATAAAGGTATGTGGGTATTCACCCATGGAGTCCTTTCCTCCATGGGATCCCCAAGGTTTCCTATTCTTCCCTTCAATTTCACTTGATTTAAGTTAGGGTTTCAATTCAATTTCATGGGTTTCAATTCAATTTCATGGGTTTCATTCAATTGTGATTGATTATTGTTGATTAAGTCTTCCAATGCATGATTAAATTTTAATACATGATATTTAGTTGAAATTATGTTGACCCATGTCTATATTATGATTTTCAACTATGAACTTATTATAAACTCATGAACCTATGAATTATGAACTTATGAAGATATGCATGTTTTTATGAAATTATGGTAAATGATTTGGGATGCTTTGAAAAGGAAGTATCAATGCTATTGTGAAATTATTTCTCACATGTTATTATGATTATGATCGTGAAATGTATCTCTCATATATGGATTCACACTGATTAAAGATTTTATCATCTATGTTGAATTTTGTTTAAGAAGCTATTCTATGTTTTGATCTTGAAATATGTGGATTGGTATTGATCATTGCCTTTCCTATGTTAAATTGATATTTGACTTTTATCTATTCCATTGGGATTTAGGCTTAGAACCGAGAGGGCTTTGAGGTGGAGGCTCAAATAGGATAGTCTCTAGTAGCAACCTCTAGTCCCAAACTACGTGCCCCGTAGGATTGTCTTAAATGACCTAGCTAATGGATACACTTTAGAAAATAATGATATGTATGGATCCAACATTGGATAGTAGATTCCTTTTCTTTTAGTATGAAGGATATATCGGATTCCATGATATAGCTCTCATGGTCTTACTGTCGGTTAAAGATAAAATCCCACTAAATGACTATGCTTTCTTCAAAACTTTTCTTATTTCCCTTCCTTCAAATTCTTTTACAATATCCTATGATTTTCATGTTTTACTTCCTTATGTTTAAAATGTTCAAATATTGATCATGTCTACATGCTTTAAATTATTATGCCATCATGTCCATGTTTATGCATATTGCCCCATACATAGTGCATTCCATGTACTAATGCATACTTGTGCCTACATTTTCTCATGAATGTAGGGTCCAACATTCCTACCTCGCACACTCGTGGAAAGACATCTATTGGGTGCTTCAAGTGATTGGTGACTCCTCATGTTCTAAGAACCAAGACACTTTATAACTTTATGTCATTTTTTAAGACTTTGTATGTGATTTATGGGTTACATCCCAATCACTTTCCTTATGATGCATTAGATGGATTTAAGACTTATGTTAGACTTCCTCTTTGTCAAACTCTTTTTATGTATAAAATGCTATCTTTTAAAGTCTTTACTTTTATTATCTTGTATGATGTACGCTAAGTAGCTTGTGTAGGGTCTCTTGGGGTCCTATATGCCATGTTATGCTTAGGGTGTACTTATGGTCGTGACAATGTAATATATATAAAATGTTGATAAATTATGCAATAACTAACTAATATCACAAAATGGTGAAGAAGAGAGGAGGAGGCTAGCCCCCTACTTCTATCATAGAACGAGCATAACTCTATATTATTCTCTAACCTTCTATCCCAATCATCAAGCTTCATTCACATAAAGGGTTTATTTGTAATTTCGGAGTCAATTAGTGGATAAGTTTATTCCCTCAAAAGGATTTATAAATTATTTACTATAATAGATGTCAATTAAGACCTTGAAAATTGTCATATGCATTGAGAAATGAAATGGCATTCATGCATTAGTTTTATTTAATTATCACTCCATTTAATCTTGTAACAACATATTCTGTCGTTATGGGTATTTAAGACCATATTACCCTCATATAGTTTTCCGTGGGTTAAGAGTTAGTAAAAATCTAAAATTGGGAATGGAGTTTTGAAATCTTGTCAAGGCTTCGTTATAGCATGGGATTCCAAGTTTTCAAGCTTTACCATAGTAAGAAAATTGTTCTCCATGGATAAGGGTCTCAAGTCACAGAGTGTCACGACCCATATCGTCGTGAGTTGCACCCACACTAGCCCTCTGGTGGGAGAAAAAATTTCTAACCCAACATAACCGATCAAACCATTTTAAGAAGGCAAATATTAATGTAAAACAACTAAGGAGTTTAAAATAAAAAAAAGATCAAGTTCCCATAAACTCAATCTCTTGTCAAAAATAATTTTGGAATTAAAACCCTTTAGAATCTGAAAGTCATTGTACCAAAACTTTAAACAGTCATGAATGGGGATGCTACCCTGAAACTATAAAGAAGAAATCTATTAGTCTAAAGTGTCTGTGTTCAACAATATGGACAAAGAAACAAAGATTAATCCATGGTAGCCCGGAAGAGTATAGCTCATCCATGGATTCAAACATTCAAGTGTGTCTCTCAACTAAGGTCTTGAAGTATCCGCCTGAATATATCTTGCAGTGGACAAGGAAAGAACAAGTGTTGTATTAGTCCACAAACACTGTGTATTAGTAAAATCATACAGTCAATTCCAAAATGCAAATGTAGACAAGTAACTACATCATAGTACTAGTGGCCAAGACATGCACATATATTATATATCAACAGGTATACCAGTTAGAGGTTACCAATTATAATCCTTGAATTACAAATGCGTGAAACATGTCCCACGTGATCACAAATGCACAAACCCAGTTCTCTTATTGAACTCACACACAAACTGTTAGTTTACCGGCACAGGACCTTGTCCGGACTACTTGATGTATAGTACTCCTTGAGGCTTTGTGGAAATATTATTTTTAATTATTCTGACTTTCAATTCCCAACCTTGTCAACTTAGTATGTATATATGTCTCCGTATGAGTTGGATTGCCAGTTTTACCAATTGATATAGTCTTGATGTCCCTTTCATTATATTATTCTTACTTTGGTTATAACCTCGCCACTCCAAACATAGTATTTTAGCCATTATGTTATATGGCCTTGTCGACCCTTATTTTTTCTTTTAGTTATGCTTTAATGGCTAGCTCTGTTGAATAAGGTATCGAGTGTAAAAGGTAGAATTTAGCTACTGTGGAATCCTCAAGCGATTGATTGTTTGATTTTGAGCAAGTCAAATCAATATATCCAAAGTAGGGTGTAGTGAAGAGGATTAACATGGTGTTTTGTTTAGTGTCTATGTATGGTTTACATACTATTCTAGATAGGCTACAATCATGGGAAGATTTGAAGCAGATGGTATCCAATAAACATGAATCCTTGATATATATGGGTGACTTCAATACAGTGTTAACGGGTACTGATAGAATTCATGGCAATCTAGTTCAAGAGGAGGACACTAGGGACTTTAATGGGTTTATGCTTGATTTTGGCATTACATTATTGAAGGCAGTAGGAATTGAGTATACCTGGTCAAATGGTAGTATATGCAGTAAGAATTATAGAGCAATAGTGAATGCTGAGTTGATGATGAATATAAGCCAAGTAGAGATTAATGTTATGCAGCCAGGAACTTCCGATCATTCCTCATTAAGCCTGGAGTTAGATAGTAATGTAAGAGGTAATCATAGGGCCTTCAGATTTTTCAATTGTATTGCTGCCCATCCAGATTTATTGCAAAGGGTGAAGGAAGCATGGAAAGGTGGACATAAAAGGGATCTAAAAGAAGTATGGTGTAAGCTCAAGAGTGTGAAAAATAGCCTCAAACACCTGAATAATAGAGAATTTATAGGGGTGA
Source organism: Solanum etuberosum (assembly GCA_029582245.1). NCBI lineage: Eukaryota > Viridiplantae > Streptophyta > Magnoliopsida > Solanales > Solanaceae > Solanum > Solanum etuberosum. The sequence goes on along the minus strand of JAJONR010006213.1, from coordinate 1,885 downwards.
GAAACAATGTGAAAGACATTAGAGTAAAATTGAATAATATACAGGAGATAATGAGGGATCCGTCAGCAGTAGCTCAGAATAGACAACAAGAAAAGGAACTTCAAATTCAACTAGAGAAATAGAGTAAGATTGAAGAGAGTGTGATGTAACAGAAATCCAGAATTCAATGGTTGAGGATAGGTGATGCAAATACTTTTTATTTCTATGCACAAATGAAGAATAGGGTGGCTCAAAACACAATCACAAGTCGTCTGACATCAGATGGTACTACAGCCCAGACACATGAAGAAATAGAGCTTGAAGTGAGTACATTCTATTAAAATACGCTTGGAAAGGCTGCTCAGAATATACCTAGTGTGAATGGTATGATTATGAGGAATGGTAAGGCTCTTAATACAGAACAACAATTATTACTAGCAGCTACGGTGACAAGGGAGGAGGTGGAAACTACACTTAAAGATATATAAAATCTGAAGGTTCCATGAATTGATGGCTTCAATGATTTTTTTTAAGAAGACTTGGACAGTGGTAGAAGAAGATATCTTGAATGCAGTATTAAAGTTCTTTGACACAAGTCACATGTACCTGCCCAGTAACTGTACAGTAGTTACTTTCATCCCCAAGATTGCCAAACCTTAAAAAATTGGGGAGTATATAGACCTATTTCCTGTTGCACAACATTCTACAAGATTATTTAAAATGTGATTACAACAAGGTTGCAGAAGGTGATGACCTCTTTAGTTGACCCTAATCAATCAGCTTTTGTGCAGGGGAGAGCTATAAATGACAATATTATTCTAAGCCATGAGCTAGTAAAAGGGTACAATAAAAAAGGTATCTCCAACAGATGTATGATAAAGTGGATATGAAGAAATCCTACGACTCAATTGAATGGAGTTTTTTGGAGCAGATATTATGTGAACTGAAATTTCCAGCAAATGTGATCAGATGGATATTGCAATGTGTCACCACAGTAACCTATTCATTTCAGGTCAATGGTAGAACTACAAGACCTTACAAAGCTCAAAGAGGGGTTAGGCAAGGGGATCCCTTATCCCTCTTTCTTTATGTATTGGCTATGGATTATCTAACAAGGAACTTAACAACTTTACATACAAATCCTGAGTTCCATTACCATCCTAGGTGTAACAAGAAGAAGAATTTTTCCAGTTGAGCTTTGATGATGATTTGCTGATGTTCTGTAGGAACCATGTGTGTCGCCCTCAGAGAATGAGGACTCACCAATAATACTACTGAGCTGAAGATCGAGAACCGATCTATGCGTGATATGGAAGCTGAGAACCCGAACCTACATCATGAGAAGATGTAGCGCAGAGTATGCATCAGTACTTGAAAGGTACTGAGCATGCAGGATAGAGTAAAATTGAACAATAATCATAATTGAACAAAGAAATAAGAGCAATGATATAATCTGAACTGAATGTAAATACTGAGATATATTGAATACTGAGCTAACTGAATGCAATGACCAAGTACATTATAAGTTGAGTCTGAATACTGAACTGTAACTGATAACCTGGTCAATGTACTAGAATCTGACTGTACTGTGGGAGCTACTAATAACCGACATAAAACCACATGAGCTAAATGTGGAGTCCGATGTATACGCCCTATCAAGAGGACCCAATATACCCTGCCAGAGGTATAAAGGCATGACTGGCGTGATCACTAAAATGATGCCTAGAGAGGGGACTTACAACTTACGGGGCACGTAGTTCTGGGACTATGAGGGTACGCTGGAACCCTAGTCCACTCGGTATTAAGCTACTCCCAATTGATTATGAAATTAACACATTATGACTGAATTATGTAAAACATGGATAGCTCGATGTTCTGACATGCAAACTCTGAGAATGCAACAATT